>JAQFZF010003299.1:0-11490 GCA_034695365.1 Enchytraeus norvegicus
ATTTAGTTAATAGTGCGCTCTAAAAAAGTTTGTGATTTATCAACACACAGTCTCGGTAAGTCGGAAGTTTAAAAAGAGGTTTTCCGAGGCTCAGCTTATAAAGGCGCAACATGATAAATTTGATCAAAACCGTTAAGAGCTAATGGGTTACATTATTTTTACGTCCTTTTGCTTTTCTAATCAATGTATCATCTCTATTTAGAGATGTGAAAATATTAGTTTGATTAATTGTGTATATCATTTAGACTAATCCCTCCCAAATTTATAGAGATTAATCATCTACTTTATAATTATGGTACGCCATACGGAGCAAATCATTGGCCGGAAGTAGGAAGTAGATACATCAAGAAAGTGTATAATACCCATTACTCGTGAGTAATGGGTAACTATTAATGAGCAAGTAAAAATTGTAAATCTTAAAGCTAAAGCTAAGTTTAGCGTCTGTTTTTGTATCGAAAGATACTGTCAGAGACGGACCCGACTGCGCTTTAGCGTAAGGTTACATACGAATCACATTAACGTGTTGACACGGTAACATTACAGACGATCAGATTTTGGAGTAGGAAAGGGGTAGAGGTAGGTTTAGAGTAGAGGTAGAGGTAATGGTAGAGGGAGGGTTAGATTAATGCTGTACTTGTACCGTTAACGTAAATTAGAGAGCCTGTGAGACTCCAAGTCTCCAACCCGTGACATCCTGCTTATCGAGCAAGCGTGTTTCTGACTAGGCTATCCAAGCTTACATGTGTAATCATAATAGTAGGCTTGTCGCATACAAACATCAATAATACAAAATTATTTTCTTAAGTTGAATACACGAAACAATTTAGACAATTAGAAATCTTTCATTTCCCATACAGCGGGTGGCGCCGGTAATCTACTTCCTTGCACAACTTTCATAATTATTTTCTCGAGAATTCTGTCTCTAAATATAATTGTGAGATTTGGCGAGGACGAGTCATAAAGACGTCGTGACGTAATGCCTATATTATCTTCAACACAATTACAGCATCTCATTCATTGACTCACACACATGGGAAAACCTTAATGTTTCTTCAAAGGTAATTGACGTTGGTTTTACATTCTTCGCCATGACGAATAGAGCGATTGTCATAATAACCACACAGCCACAAGTAAGAAAACTTTGAAAGTTTGAGTTATTATTGCTCTCTGTATTGGAATTATCCTATTCATTTTTTCGATCTATTTTGGGCTACTGCATGAAGAGAGGATGCATCTCAGAGAGGATAACATATGGCAGCATTACGGGAGGCTTCATGGGTAACAACAGCAACATAATGAGCATATCGTTGATGATGCTATTGCAAATGACAATGTTTTGATGTTAGAAAATTAAAGGTAACATGAATATGATGTAACCTTTTTATTTTCAGGTTTGATTGAATTTCTGATACAGTAATTGTCATAAAATGATATAATATGTGATAACACGATATTTCTTATTATAATTATTTCCGTTTATTTTCAGACTTGACACACCCAAATCCGTTACAAATATCTGCACAGGTTATTAGTTAGGTCAACTGTATGGATTATAATCTTCTCCTGTATGCCTACTGTCCATGTAAGATCACAGAAACTTCATTCTAATTAGGCGTATACAGTGTATATACAGTGTATTCTAATTAGGTGTATATATTAGGTGTATACACTATACAGTGTAGTACCTATAGAACAGAAAAACAAGTGAAAACCTTTTGTGAATAAGATTTTTGATATGAATATTTAAATGTGCAGTCTGGAATAAAGAAAAATATGTAAGGAATGTGTCATGTATCAGACATCTACAAAACCTACAGCGTTACGAGCGCTTGGCTCAACCGCTGCATCTTCTTTATTCCAGGAGATTTACTCCATCCATGCGGATCTATCTATAGGATTCACCGGTGATGCTTTACTCTCTAAACACCAATCCCTACGGAAATCAAATCACTTTCCCCAAACACTTTCCGCCATGATGAATAACGCTACCATTCCTGCTGAAATAGAACCACTACAGATCTGGACTCCTAACGTTATTTTCCGAGTGGTAACAATTGGCGTGGTGATGCTGTTGACGCTTGTTGGTAACGTCTCTCTCATCGCGGTGATATCCTGTCACGCCAGTTTGCGAAGTAAGCGTGTCAGTATCTTTCTGCTTAACCTCGCCGTGGCTGACCTCATGGTGTGTCTGTTTACGATGACGTCAGAGATATTGTTCGTGGCATTTGGGCAGTGGGTGTTGGGGGCTCTAGCCTGCAAGGTGATAGTGTATGGGCAGATAGTGACACTGGCCTCTACCACCTTCTTACTGACTGCAATGAGCATCGACCGTTACCAGGTAGGAATGATTTATGCATTTTTTTGCGTATAATTTTATTTTCCTGATGAAGGCAAATAATGTTGATATCATCTGAGATCTAGGCCTACATAAAGCAATTCGTGTCTATCATATCTATCATATCTATTATACTTCTTCTACGAAAGAAGTTAATTTAGTGATGGATCTCAGGAGGTTTGCTTAGAATAAAATGATTTTTAACGTTCATTTCATAATCTGGCGACGATATCAAGGAAATCTTAGACAGCATAAGCGCAAATAAATTAAATTAAATTTTATCTGTAGTAATGCAATCGCAAAGTTATCATACATCTATCACAATGGCATCGTCAGATTATAAAAAAAGCCGCTAATTGTCACACTGATTGCGTAGATCGACCAATAAATGTTAATTGCAAATCTATGGACGGTTTATCAATTAATTAATTACGGTTGTTCTGCACTTCCAAATCTTACATGACTATGTAGGCCTATAATATATTATACATATATAGCAAGTACGATAATTACAATAATACATTTATATCTTACTATTCGAAATAAACCGACATAGGAGATGTAGAATGTTTCTCATAATTACATAGGCCTTTTAGGTTCATAGAATCGGAAAATTCCATAAGAATTCCATTTTTCGTCCAACACATCGTCCAATTTCTGGCTACAAATCGTAAAGTCAGTGACCCTGCTACCTAATAAATCTATGCATAGGTTCGATAAATATTTACGATATCCATATCCATTATATTATATGGGGTTCGGCTTGCATAACCCGGCATATAACTATATCCGGGTTTTCTTTTTCATAATATTAAGACGGCATAAAATCCGAGATGAAAAGAATCCATTGGAAAGTCTACGGATTTAACTCCAGCCAATATCTAATCTTTATTGGATTTAGCGTTGAGAATGAACCATTCTGTGAACTATCTCAAGCAACCCTTGAACCCTGAGACGAAGATGGATCGAAACCTCGTAAAATAGTCGTTAAATATTTATTTGGCAGAGATGTATTGGCGTTTTACGACAAACTTTAATGTTTGCCTTACATCATACTCCCACACAAAGGCGGATAATTGCTTGTTTCTATTGTTAGACTTTCAATTTATGTTTTTCTTAATCTTTCTTAAACTTAATAGGCTAAGAAGTCTGTCATGGCCTTTAAACAATTATACAGTGGCATCGATAGCGGGGGCCAGGGGCGCTTTAACGTCCGATGTAAAGTTACAGACGATCATATTTTAATGCTCGTCTGTAACGTAGCCGTGTAGATGCGATAAGGTTACATACAATCAGTTATAGGATCAGGAATAAGGATAGGAGTAGATGTAGGGTAAGGATAGAGGTAATGAGGGCTATGTTAGGAATGGGGTTAGAGTATGGTTAGGGTTAGGTTATGGATTTTTTTCTGGGCCTGGAACTATGATGCTTATTTTGACGAGGCTCTGGAACGGCGTTCCGCCTCGGTCCGTCTCAATTTAACCACTGTCTAGCATTGTCCTATGTTATAGCCAGTTTAGGTGATATTCAGAGGCTGTCAACATTATCCTAGTTAATTTTTCAAAAACCTTATTTTTCCTGAGCGAGATTCTATTCCCAGCCACACTTGCCATAACACTAAATTTAGATTTGATGTTCCATTAGGGGCGCATTGATTTTACAAATTAACGGTTTAGAGTAGCCGATATATTTTTTACTGAGGTAGTCTGGGAATTAGAGTCGTAAACAAGCAGTCAGGAGAAGAGTCCTAATATTTTTATATTTATTATCTTATTATATTTATTATTTTGAATTAAAATGTAAGAACCATAGACCCACTCATACTACGTTAGTATCCGCTGGTCCTGAATGGGTGGGATAATCGGTAGCACACATGCCTATAAAGCAGGAGGCCAAAGTTCCGTCCCTACTGGGTCCGTCTGTGACAGTACCATTGTGAAACCGAACAGATGTTAAACAAAGCTATTGCAGCTCAGTTAGAGACATTTGACTCCGAAGACTAGCCGATTTACAGTTTTAGAAAGAGTGTCTGCGTTTTTGAAATACCTAAAAGTATTTCTTCCTTGCTACAATATTTGCTGTGAAGCGCAACGATAAGCCTATAACATTAGCTGTAATTCGACTTTGACAAAAATTAATATGCTTCATCGGCAGTTTTTTAAGAAAGCCAAGACAATCTTGGTTGACAAGTTTGCCTTGGTCTTGATAGAATACAAATAATACGAGTCTTTATTAAAATTATAAATTTGTTGTAAATAACTCTTAATTCAGCAATATCTGATCAAAAATGCTCATCCGATCCCCACCTACGTACTTGTCGTCTCTCTATTTACCGATACACGAAGGGATGGAGGGCTTATTTGGCCCGTGCATATACAACCTTTTATTCTCTGGTTGACTCTTTATGTCAACGGTACCTAGAGAATAAAAATTGTTCTACATGTAGCTTAGTTATAAATGATTTTGCAAAGTGTTCATCCTACTCTATTCCTAAGATTTTTCTGGCTAAGCTTTGGTGAAAACGGATGATGCGTCAGATTTGCATTAGTGGACTTGACATCTGTCAACATTTGATGGAACATCCATTAGATAAATTATTGCTAGAAAGTTGACGGCTTGTGTGTCAGTAAGTAGCATCAAGAAGCAAAGCAAAGACACCAATGGCATCTGAAAATGGCTTATAATATGATTGCTGAGTGCTTTACTCTAGTGATATATAGCTTTTACTCCAGTGATATATAGCTTTTTTTCCTGGTTTGATGGCCCAGTTACCATCAAACTCTTGCCTGATAAATAGGAGGGCACTGGTTAGAGTCCAAGCCGGGTCCAATGCTGACAGTATCCTAGAAACAGATGCTGAATTTAACTTTAGCAATAGCTTTTATGCCACTATGCATTTCGATTGAGGAATCTCTCGCTAATGCACAGTCAGATGGCAGGTTCAAGACATAAATTCCTACAGAGGCTACAAGCGAGCTCATTTGAGTGTGCAGTCGTCCAACGAGATGATACAATCATAAAGGAAATGCCTTTATAACACAAAAACTGTAGCCTATGGTTTCGTAATAATTGTAAAGTATATTCTAAGAATCATAATAATAATAACAAAGGTTTAAGGCTATTTCCTCGTACCGGATTGATGTTAGGGACGTTACTAAATTCTCTTAGCTGTCATAGGAAACTTGTCTGTCGGAGTAGACTTTAGGTTAACATTTTAGTTAATTTATCATCATTAGACGTAATCTGAGACATTTTTAGTAAACGATAATATTACCTATATTATGTACTACTTTGTTAAATACATTGGCACTCATTCCTCTTTCTTTCTCCCTGTTTCTACGATTACATCATCCATAACTGGAGACAAATTGTCATAATCACTTTCTTATTTCTTACTTGTCCTTCTGATGAGAAGTAGACAATTAGTTCACCCAATAAACACTCTTCATTAGACACCTGCTATTACTGTGATGTAAAATTGATTGGTGTTTTCGCCAACCTTGAGTGCGACTTGCCCGAATTCCTGTTTCCTCAAGTGCTAGAAAAAAAATCCCCTATCATCAATGATTGTCAGGACTGAGACCATATAGCGCAGCACAAGCTTTAATCAGAATGCAATTTCCTGTACACTTGAAGCTATATTTAGTATCTGGATGTTATATGGTCAAGATGTTACCTTTTCAATCATGATTGAAGCAAAATTGTCATATACATGTTGAAATTGTCAGATATAAATTTATACAGTACCGTGTTCTTCATCTATAAATGTAAACATAATTATTTATCTCTTGTAAGCAACAAATTTGTAACGTCTAATGATTTAGTAGATGATAGTACTTATTATCTTAGAACAGTAAACGAATATTTAATTCCGTTTTCTAGCACTAACGTGCGTACCAAGTGTATGAATGTCCGTGGTCCCAAACAGTGGATTACTTTACCTGACGACGTACTTAATGCAACGTCGTTGTCTAACTTTAAAACAACATTCTTTAGTTTCGTTTTTTCAATTTATTAAGGTGATTTTCTTTAATCACAATCATCATAAGAACTGATGATATGTTCCTCTTAGTTTTATTTTATTTAATTTGCCTATGTTTATGATGTTATATAATTACCTTCTTATAGTTTGAACATTTAAAATATGATTTGGTTACCATAGGTTAATCAATGTAGTAGAGTAATAGTTCCAAAATCTAGACTATATTTTTAATATGAAACAATGGCTACTATTATTGCTTAACCTCACAGAGCCTAGGCTCTTTTACGGTCGCCACCTTCTAATTTGTTTATTTGCTGATATTTTATTTTGTGTTTAGCCTACACCTATTGCATGTACATGTGTTGATATAAACAAATAAAAGAAGGTAAAAAATTAAAAAAATTAAAAAATTAAAGATAATTAATAGCTATGCACCTTGAATTGTAAACATTTGCAGTACTATTTAGAGCTGATGCCATTTTTATTCAATAGTTTTTGCATGGTCATTCTGCTTGCCTTACAATTAGTTTATTTTAGTCTTTAACAAACAATTGTATGCATGGTGTGATTAATATTTTGAAGGACCAGTGGTAATTTGTGATCGAAAAGAAATACTTTTGTAAATAAAATAATTTCATATCTCAGAACACATTTTTTGTGTTTTGAGAGTATCTGTTGGAGTAGTTTGAGTATTTTTAATATTGACAACAAAACTATTACTCCAGAGGACCTCAAGCGAATCAGTATCGAGGCAAGTTACTGATTAACTTGTTAGCGTTGTTTTGTTTAAAGAGTCGTGACGGCAAGAGTTCCGTGAATGCGTCACGGAAGAGTTCCGTCATCGAAGAGTTCCGAAGTGCGTCATGCGAAGAGTTCCGAGGAGTTCCGAAGTGCGTCATGCGAAGAGTTCCGTGAATGCGTCACGGATGATGCCATCAGACTGAACAACAGTGGACATCTAGTCTTAGCAATGACTTAGTTTTGCTGATATAATGAGCATTATATTCAATCCTCCTTATTTTAACTGCCTTTGTACAACAAAATCGCCGTCAAATCATTCTTCATTATATTTTATTTATTTATTTGACATAACAATAATAATAATAATAATAATTAAAGTTTAACGTTCGTTTCCTCAACCAAGGATGATGTTAGGAACGTCATATGCGAGTGTGTGTTTGTATGTGGACGACTTTGCACTGTGAGCAAAAAATATAGGCTACGTAAGAAATAAAAATGAAAGTTAATTTAATAATTATGTCATTTTTTTGCTAAATTAAAGAGGTTTAGTCTAAATCGCGTAGACTTCAACCTCACAGAGACAGAGATATTGGTTGGGAATAAACAGCTGTATGAAGAGATATCTTGCGGCGAGTGAGAGCGGATCACAACATATCGTGGTGGTAGATGAAGCCGGTGGGTAACCGATGTAGAAATAGCACAACGAATAATCGGTCTCGTTCATCAGACCCGTAAGGCCCTGCAATGACGTGTTAGTAAGTCCAACTGTAAAATTCGAGAGTCGATATTCTGCAATAGAAGCATAGAAGTTCGTTAATACTCAAATGAAATCAGAATTTACGGATCTACATGTAAAGTCAAAACAACCAATCGTTAAGGCTCATTTTTTAAATGATTTCGTTGCAAACGTTATTATTGCCTATAGGAAATAAATTAGTAATACACGTATGTGTGTTTCAAAATAGCAGGTGGATATCAGAAAATTAATTATTACAGAAGTCTAACCACTCTAGAATTGGATTAGCGTAGTAAATTTAGTAACAGTCAACAATAAATTTAGTCATTGTCAATTCCATTTTTCTTCGGCCTGCGACATTGGCCGTGTTAGATCCTCCATACTAGCTAATACATCATCCAACAGATGCAAGTGTTCCACAGGGGTTACTTAACTCAGTAACTGAGAAAGAATAAAGATGCGCATCTCAGAGAGCAAACCTAATTTTCAATAAAATATGGTATACATATTATACTGTTATATACCACGGGCCTGCCATTAGGCAGCGCACTGAGGGAGAGAGATGCGACATTCAACTTCAATTCAGAATCGCTGGCATAAATTCATTTGCATTGTAGGCAATGTTTAGCCTATATTTTTATACTTCTGAATATGCACAATGTCGTGCTGATTTTGCCCATATTCACTTCCATTAGCCAATAGCCATTAGCCATTTATTTCTCAATGATATGGCATTGACGTTGTACTTGGTGTGTCGAGTAGTAGGACGTCCACAAAATATCCTTCGGTTGGGGAATATGTTCGGTTGAGGAGTATGTTGAAGTTGAGTTTATTTCTGAACTCTAATCACAGTCGTGTACCTGTGACCATCTAAGGCCAATTGTGCACTGTAGAATGTAATACTGCGAATTCAAGGGCTGTTTAAACGTTGAACTTTAGGGATTGGCTTTAAATCCTTATTGTATGTAATATGTATGTAATATTGTATGTAGGTTTACGCTGGACATTAACGGTACTATTTGTTTCTCACTTGAATAAATTTTATTTTAGTAAAAGTAAAAGCATTGCAATTCCGTCTTAAAATGTACACTACCATATAAAAGCATCCATGTCAATTTACTTTTAGTAGATTTATACAATAATTAATATGTCAATACCGTATGAATCTCTGTTCGTAATCAGTACGTAACGAACTTTTGTAATGTTTCCAAGGTCAACAAACCACCAGGAGTATGTTGAAGATGATTTGTTGGTGTGACTACAGCTCAGTTGCTGTACATTAGTGTATCTCTGACCATCCACGGCAAATTGTGCAATAAAACTATCCGAATAATAATAATTGTCCCAATACGTTGAACTCTGATTACCAGCCTTACGGAGAGCCAGATTCGCTGAGTTGTTTGATTCTGTCAAAAATAAACGTAAAACAAAATTGCAATTTAATGATGCAAATTGGAAGTAACATTGGTTAAAATTAATTGCGAAAGATGGTGCGACGGAGTTGAAGCTCCAGCACATTTGTTGTCCTTTTCTTTTTAGCACGTGTGGTTCCCGGCTGCGTTTTTGCGGACCAGTAGGGCATATGCCGCCAGAGACGATCCTGATGTCATCGTCAGATGATGGACAGGACTTTAACCAGTTATTTGATTTAATTATATGCCCTATCATCATGTTGTGATAATAGGACACATATGCTTTCCAAGTATGATTGGTTGAGTTTTTAAGGTCCCGTCCACATGATGGGTGAGTCGTCCAAGTCCCGCCCACATGATGGGATGAGTCGTCCAAGTCCCGCCCACATGATATGGTGAGTCGTCCAAGTCCCGCCCACATGATGGGGTGAGTCGTCCTGGTCGCACTACCTTGTCACAAGCACATCTGCAGCCTCAAAGATCATGTTGTATAAGTGGTGCTTGAATTTGAGTGCATCATCCAGTTGTTGTTTTTGCTCGCACAGGACTAATTCCAGCATTGGAGCTGATAACCTTTATCCTCTCATTGGGAGAGTTCACCATCAGTCAATGCCACCACACAGGGTTAGATACGTAAATCTGGGTATAGTGTGTTGAGCCTAGTTTCATAAAATCTTCCGAATACGTCATAAATGCCATCCAGCTGCGGAAATCCTGCTGTGATAAAGGTGGACGAACTCCTATTGTTGTAAGAGAATTTGGTAGAAATTTTTTCCAGGTTTCACTGGATTATCATCCTGGTGTAGGCAAGAGAGCATTATCATCTTCATCGATATCATTATACTCCTGGCTCAATTATCATTACCGTATCATTGGCGATAGCCAATCCCAATCTTCAGGAAAAACTCGTTTACAGCGAAGCCTTTGTACGCGATTTCATGGCGAGCCAGTTGATATAAATCAATCAGTCACAAACTTGTATAACATAGGGCACTCTTAACTTGTTTAGAAGCGCCACTCTATTTATTCTCATTATTTAGTTTGAATTTGCTCGGTATCTAATTCGATACCTATAAGAATAATTTATTCGAGAAAATGCAATTAGACTACTGTGGAAATGACTGCTTTATAAACATTGTATTTTTTCCTTTCGTGTCTGGAAAATGAACGGCAAATCAAATAATCTCAAGACAAGACTCAATGCAAGACTCAGGGGTGGTAGTGGCGTCGTCCGGCTCAGTCTGATAGTTGTCTATCAAATAAGAACTCCCTTTTACTCTAATTTTAAAGAAATATAATTTTAGTGTATTAAGTGTATATACTATTATATATTGTAATATGATAATTCAACAATTTTAATTTGCTAAAGTGCACGTGTTTTAGTAAATTACCACCTTAGTAAATACCACATTAATTGCATTTAGGCCTAGGCCTACATGTAATACAAAATGTTTTTTAGTATAAGTATGGTCAATTGCATTTAAATTTGTGACAAATATATTCATATGTGCTAACCTTTCCAGTAAACGCTGTTCAAAGGAATTCCATTAATCTGGAAAAAAAATTCGCAGCAATGTTATCTTTAGGTCTACTTCATAATTATGAAATACAAAACTATCTTATCTCTAGTGCACCGTCAAATGGCAGGTCCATTGTACATGTAAACCACAGTCTACTATCCCGCACAGTAATGAGCACTCCATCGATCATGAAATTGATTCCATCAAAAAAGGCTATTGCTTTATCACACCTAAAAAGTAACTCTCTATTGGGAATATATATTCTGATTTCCGAGATGGTTTCCCGTTCCCGTCCTCAGTATGAAAATATCAGCGTTAGTCGGCCTTTACGAAACATTTGAAGTTTTCAGTTGGTCTATCCTCAAGATTCCCGGTTCCAAGACGGGTAAAACTATGCTATTTTAGTAATTGTATACGTTAACTTTACATATACTAAGGCATACGACATGAAGCACATTGGATTTGGTTGTGTAACCTGGAATGGATATGGTGTTTGTTTTGGTTTGGCATATGAAATTCTGTATGGACACACATACACACCCACTGATTTAGATGTTACAATGGTTTTTTTATATCCATATATAGTTATACACAGGTGACAGACGCACATGCTAGTTTCCATGCTTAGTTGCTGTTTTTGTGTGTTTTTTTATTTTTATTTCCTAATCCATGATTAATCGTACCTTTGCCTTTCTATTGGCGCACAATGCAACCAGCGCAGGTGCATGATTAGCCTTCCATCTTCCAGGCACCGATATGCACCC
>JAQFZF010003300.1:0-11489 GCA_034695365.1 Enchytraeus norvegicus
GACTGTCCATGGCGCTGCAACGCTACAATGCAGTATGCTTTCGCGGCACGTTCGCTGACATGCCATTCCAAAGATCAGGAGATTTATTTTGACTACTATATTTTATCTGTACTTCTTTTTTAAGCACAATAAATCAATTTTATCATATTTTTAGCCCAGGGTCGTTTACCACCCATGGCAATTTTTAAAATCAAAAAAAGCAAAGAAAAATCAGAGATTTCAATGAGAAATAATATTTAAATAGTATAAAAAAATATTATTGTAATATAAATCATAGAACAGCAAGAATTGGTACGCTGTAACCGGAGAATGACACCCCGGTGACTGGTAACCAGGGATATTTTCGTTAGTTATAATAAAAACTAGAACTAAAATTATTGATCTTCGTTCACGATAACGAGAACGAAAACGATAATTAGTGTCCGAACTGATATTGAACTAAATTACTCAAACTAAAATTGTTTGGTCCCAAAATAATAAAAACTAAAACTAAAATTAATTTTGGAACGAAAATATCGGTCACTGCTGCTAACGACTGATCCATATGGATACATGAGTGATGACGCCATCAATGAGAAGGGCAGGCTCACGCCTCTATATCCACATCCACACTAGATAACTTCTATAAGACACAACTTTTAACAAGTTTAATTATTAAAAACAATATGTATTTACTATATCTGCCTCCCAGTTAAAGTAAAAATCTTCTGAAGCCCAGAGTTATCCAAATTATTCTTAAAGCCATTTATAGTCTCAGAAAGTATAACCCAATTTGGCAATTTATTCCATACGCCCACTATTCCACTTTAGAAAGAATATTTTTTTTACATTCAATCTTGATCGACTGTATAGGCCCTACATCAGTTTCAGATCATTACCACGAGTTCTTGTATCATTATTGCGTAATAAAGTTGGAGCCACACTAGTGTCATAAAACCCATTCAAAATTTAGTAAACTTCAATCATATCCCACGAGTCCATTATGTTTTGAAGTCGGGATATCCAAAAAGCGTAGTCTATCACTGTAGCTTAACTTCCGGCAGCAACTTTTGACCATTTTGGTGGCACGTTTTTGGACTCTATCAAAATCAGAAATTATACCTAATCTATATGGATTCTATACAGAGTGGCCATACTCTATATTATGGCTTCGCAAAAAACTTTTAAAAGTGTCGATCTTTATCCAAGTTAAAGAAGTTTCTATTTATTATAGCCAGCATTGAGAAGGCCAGCTTGATTTTGCCATATATATGTTATTTGAAATTTAATTCTGAGTCTATTGTGATACCTAAATCCTTCATACTGGATATATGCTCCAATTGTATTATGTCTCATTATATGAAATATCAAAGGTAGTTTTTTGGCTCAAACTGCAGTCACCGCTTATTTGCCTAGTGTGAGTGCCTAGATAGGCTGGTAGATATAAAAATAAATTAATCTAGGCTTCTACTGATTGTAAATTCTTATGCAAAATGTATTTAAATTACTTAATTGGTTAAAATTAGTTAAAAATTGTCTGAAAATTCGGTGTTAATGTCATGTTAAACAAGAAATGAAGTGAGCGTGTTGTTTCGGTAGAAGTTCTCTCAATAGATCGACGCTTGTAAATGAAAACAATCAATAAACAAAAACAAAAGCCCTGGTGGAGAAAGCTCCTATCTCTTGTCAATTAGGCAGAACGCATTCGTATAACTTTCTAAACGTCTTTACCCTCCATTGTTGCAGCTAACTCAGCGGCGCACGGTGACTGCATTGCACTGTTGAGTGTTGGACGATGATTTTAACCTGTCGAGCAGCTGGTAGAAGTAGATATGGCCGACAGACGTAAACTACAAGGTATTTTTTTACTAGTACTACCGTCATCCATGATGACAGCGGACACTCTGCAGCTGGAATTAACTGGAGAGGCATATTGAATAGTTTGTCATGCTATATTAAGCCGTAGCTTAATGAATTAGGCCCTGCAAAAAGTATTACCTAATCACGTGAAATCATAGATTGAGGACATCAATAATGTCATTAATTAATGATTCTGAGTTATGATACATAATGACATTGTGCAGTGCGTTTTTGTCAATGTACAGATCTAATATAGTTGAATTCCAAATATCAGTAAACATGTTAATGTTAACCACATTGCATATTGGTAAATGTTTAATCAACCTGAAATTATATAACAAATAATAATAATAATAACAAACTAATAATAATAACTAAATAATAACAAACGACAAAAATGGTAGTGCTCCAAAATTAGCCTTGGTGACATGGACCCACAAGTAGCCAGAATCTTGAGATGCAAAGTCTGTGTGAAAAACCTGTGTGCGATTGGCAATGTGGTGCTACACGACGTGATAATTCCCAGATCCTAGTCATGAAATTATTTCATAGTAATTAGAGCATTATGAATTAATAACTAAGTTTTAACGTCCATTTTCTCATCCAAGTAATATATCAGGGACATTTCAACAGCAATCGGTTCACGTAAAATGATTTGCCGAAACATGACTGAAGTGATAACGCCATCTTAAACGGTGCAGGTCCAGTGATCAGAAGGTAGTCGAGCAAAATATCATGATTTATTGGGGAGAAATATGTGTTTCGGCATACTACAAATGATATATATATAGTATATCTGTGCAGTTTTTCGCTTGATTGAAGGGCCAAGATACGATTTGTTTTGCATTATTTACTATATTCCAGATCGAAACCTTATAGGATAGCCTGGGGTAAAGATATTTTGAGAGGCTCAGAAATGTGCCACAAGACAAGGTAACAAGTTGTAGAAATTTTAGTAACAAATGTACAAAAAATATTAGAGATCCCAACTCCAACATACAGAAGGACCTGTTGGCATATGATTGAAGTATTTTGAATGGTTTCTTTTGTGCAGGAGCCAGTGGCGCGATTGGTTAGGTGTCTGGCTGCGGATCAGTATGTGCGGAGTTCGAATCCTAGACTCGCCTGTCACTGATATCCCTTTCAAGAGATGAAACTGACGTAAAATGTGTCTTTAGCCTTTTAGCTTTCGGCTTTATGCTATACCTTTTCCTATACAGTATGGCTAGTGTTGCGTCAATTTTAATACATAATGATGACACAAGGACTGGCGTTCAACTTAGAGTTTTTATTTTTTGCTTCAATTATATATTTATAAACGCAATTGATTACTGTGCAGGTGAGATAGAACGTTGTCTCAAGAAGATAACTGAAGGGGTGGAGATATTTGAGGATATTTGGCAAAAGGTTGGTTACTCTTCTGAAATCTTATTTTAATTGAGGATTTAACGTCTGGTTCCTCACCTGAAGGAGATGTCAGGGACGTCCCAAGCGGAATGTGCAACTACAGATAGCATCCAACCACCAGAACACTCCTGCAAATATCTTAATATTTGATATCTTAATTAATGATCAGTTTATTAATGATCGTATATATAGATTAGTTTACACTTTTGACAACAGCTTATGCTTAGGCTGCTGATGATTTTTATTTAATGATCTGAATACATTAACCTGTTGTTTACAATCAATCTACAACATTGTTAGATGTTATCAGTCGAATCCACGATTTGATAAGTTAACTATTTTGGCTTTTGCAGCTCTTGGATTAGTTCAATGTATTATCCCTTCATATCATTTTATTTCATAAAAGTACTGGAGGTATTTGATCTCTTTAGTTCTGAACTAGATCTGTGTGTTTGACTGTGTGCTTATATGTGTTTGACTGTGTGCGTGTATGTGTTTGGATGACTAGGCTTATATGTGTGTTTGACGGTGTATTTGTTTGTTTGAGTGACAGTGCGCTAACTGTGCTTGTATGTGTGTTTGGATGACTATGTGAGTTTGACGGTGTGTTTGTATATTGTTTGACAGTGTGTTTGCATGTGTGCTTGGACGATTATATGTGTACTTGACTGTTTTTGACAGTGTGTCTGTATGTGTGTTTGACAGTGTGTTTGTATGTGTGTAGATCCTGGCAGCACCTAACGTTGCTATGAAGGAGAAACATGAGGCAGACCTGAAGAAAGAGATAAAGAAACTTCAGGTTAATATTAACTGATTGATTAATTGATTTATTGATTTACTTGTGAATTTGATATATTGATTGTTTTCAAAATTGATGTGCTTCAAGCCAGCAATTCACTTGCTTTATATTATAAACAGGAGGGTGTGGATTCAGTTCAAATGTCAATTTATATTAGATATTTAATATTCTTTGATGACATCAAGGACGTTCCAAGCAGAACGTACAACTACAGACAGTTTCGAACCACTAGAACCATCCAGCAAGTGCATGAGCCAAAGAGAAAGCGAGATCCAAAACAGTGCAAGTCTGTTCTATGAGATCATTAATACCTGTATTGAACTAGTTTCTTTTCATTTACTGACTACTTAATTTATTGGTTTAAATCGTAATTGTGTAATTTATTGACTGTTTTATTGACTGACTGACTGATAGCTTGATTGATTGATTGACTGCAGAGGTTGAGGGACATGTTAAAGGCGTGGCTAGCGTCGGGTGATATTAAGGACAAGAAGACATTGCTCGACTACAAGAAGCTAATTGAAGTCGTGAGTATTGCAGCATACATTGTTATTAATTTGTATATTCACTGTTACCTGGTTCAGTTGGTGTGAGGCAAAGCTGCCGTCTGACAATTTCATTACATTATATGAGACCAACAATAAATTGTGGTGTCCTAGATTAAATAATTAAAATAATATTTTTCAATAAACACTGTTTGAAGACCACAATTTCCCATAATATACTTTAGCATAATAAACTATACATCATGCAAAAATGTGATTTGTTTAATAAATTAGCTGCTTGGTTTGTGTGTAGGGATATGTTCATTGGACTGGCCATTAGGCAGAATAATAATAATAAAGGTTTACGTCCGTCTCATCATCCAGGGATGATGTTGGGGATGTATATGAAAATGAAAATAATATACATTATCTAGCCTATTACTGTATTAAAGACTAAAATATGAAAGTAGCTTAAGTAATTAGGCTACTCTATATTGTTATTTTCTGTAAATTAGGTTTAAGTATTGCTACTTAATTAGGCCTGTGTCTTATTAATGTGTGCTGGATTGCTAGTAGTTCTTGTGCTGTTGAACACGTCCCTGATATCATCGTCAGATGATGAAACAGATGTTTAACCATATTGTATTGATTTATTGTTGTGGTTGACAGCAAATGGAGCGGTTCAAGGTGATAGAGAGGGAGACCAAGACCAAGGCTTACTCTAAGGAAGGCCTCGGTGCTGCCGTCAAGGTCGATCCTAAAGAGAAAGAGAAAGAAGATATTACCAACTGGCTCGCTGTATGTATTTTATATATTTAGCTTAACTTAATGTAACTTAATTACCCGTGTTGGATCTGGAAAACTTAAGAATAGACCAACCGATCAAAAGCTTCACATGTTTAGTAGAAGCTGACTTATGCAGTCACTTTTTTAAGGAGACCCCTCAGAAACAAATCATCTCCAAAAAAAAATGTCATAAAAACTCTACAGTTATATGCCATGGACCTGCCGTTGGGCAGTGGACTGAGAGATAGAGCTCTTGAGAGAACTTCATTATACTGGTTAAGGAAGTTATTTTTCACTTTACCTGTAGTCACCTGGTTTTATCACAAAACTTCACATCCTATATAATAATTCTCTTATCCCGTTGCACGTTACGCGTTATGTTTCTGACTGAGTCGCGTATCCCATTGTAAGCTTGCGAGCGTGGCTTATATTGAAGCCGTGGTTAATTGTTGTTTGACTGCTGGTTCTTGGTCACGTACTGTGTGGGCTATTGCCTGATGTGCAATGTTCTGTAGAGAGCCTTTTTAAAGCTTTTACTAATAGTTTATAATTGTTATGGAATGAAATAACACAAAGTGGATACATCTTACGGAGATGTTGTGAGGAACAACAGAAATCAATAACCATACAACTTAGCTAGAAGAAGATTCACAAAATAGTAACAGTACATTAACAGAATCCTGCCATGTTATAATTTAATAAGAACTAATTTAGAATAATACATAATTTTCCAATATTCATCTCGCAGGTTGCTCTCAGTTTATTGTCGTTGTGATTTCCACTCATTTGAAGTTTTTTTCTGCACATTTTCTCTACTATTTTATCATTTCAAACCTTCATGTCCCTTATATCATCATCAGATGACGAACCGGACATGAAACCATTATTTATTTATTTATTTCTATATATCTAAAGTGTGTTTTCTCGTGCAGACTTCTATAGAAGAGCTGAACGTTCAGGTAGACCAGTGCGAATCTGAAATAGAGAGTGCTGGGTCTAAGAAGAAGAAACTAGACAAAGAGGTATTCAGTTACTTTCATCCTATTATAGGTGGAGGTTCGTTCACCCAATCTTTAATGCAAACAAACCGAAAAATATGAGTAAAAATTTTCACTTCCGGTTAGGAAGAGGGTTAGGATTGGGGTCAGAGTTAGTCCAACTCTAACACCAACCCAAACCCTAACTCTAATTTTAAGCGAAATTTAAAAAGCTACATTTATTTATTTGTATGAAAATTGTTGCCATTAAAGATCAAGTGAACTAACCCTAACCCCTATTATAATTATGGCTATATTAGGATTGAGCATGTTAGGGGGTTTTGCTAGAACTTGATTTTTAGTCAAATCTAGAAATGTGTAATTGATATCCTTCATCACTGATTTTAATCTGTATAAATGTTTTTGATAATTATTTTAACACGTTTATAATGTGTTAAAATGCAGGATGCAAGAGACCGCATTGTAATTCATGTATGTGTCTAGCACATTTATGTGTTTAATACATTAAATCTATTTATGTGTTTCCTGGTGGTTTGAAACCGCTTGTAGTTTGCATATTGCTATTTGGACAATCCCTGACTTCTCCATTGGTCAAGGAACAGGACAATAAATGTTCATAATTGATCGATTGATAGAACATGTTCTCAATAGGTTTAAGCTTGTTTTTAATGTGTAGCTAGCGTGCAATTAACGTGTAGGGCCTGTAGGCGTGCATTTAGAGCACATTTACATGGTATGACCGACGTTGAGCGTGTAGTTAACTTGCAGAAGCAAGACGTGGTGCAGCAGAACAATATGTGTATGAGTTACCATGTATTTAACGTGTTAATATTTAAGCGTGTATATAATGTGCTATTGCGTAAGCGTGTATTTAGCTTGTATTAACGTGTAAGCATGTATTTAAAGTGTAAACGTGTATTTAACGTGTATTAATGTGGAAGCGTGTATTTAATGTGTATTAATGTGTAAGCGTGTATTGAACATGTATTAACGTGTAAGCGTGTATTTAACGTGTATGAGTGTATTTAACGTGTAGAAGCAGGACGTTGTGGAACAGAATAAGCTTCATGTAGAGAAGCACCGACATCACGTTGATCAGTTAGAAACCATCATGAGGCTTGTTAACAACGATGCTCTCGACCTACAACAGGTTTAACCTGGTTTATATTTATAATTTTTACATCTGTATTTTACCCGTGTTGGATCCGAGAAACTTGAGAATAGACCAACTGAAAACTGCACATGTTTCGTAAAAGCCGACTAACGCTGATATTACAACAGGAAACCACCTCGGAAGTCAGAATATATATTCCAAAGAAAGAAGGTTACATTTTGGTTGTGGTAAATACATGACCTTTTTGATGGGATCAATTTGATGATCGATGGAGTGCTCATTAGTGAGCATGATAGCAGATTGTTTCAGAATATGTACCTTGGACCTGCCATTTGGCATTCCACTAGAGAGATAGAGAGAGACATCCATATACATTCACACATGACAGACGCACAAGCTAGTTTCCTTGCTTAGTTGGTGTTCTTGTGTTTTACTTATTTATTTTTACTGCTTCATCATTAGTCGTACTTTTTGGGTGGATTAGCCTAGCCCATCATATCCCACACCGATGTGGTATTATTACCTTGGCAGGCATTGAATGACTAATTGTTTGATTGATTGATTGATTGATTGATTGATTGATTGATTGATTGACTACAGATACTGAAGATAAAAGATGACGTAGAGTACTACATATCCTCCAATAGAGAGACAGATTACGAACCTAACGATTATATCTACGACGACCTTCACCTTGAGGAAGTGAGTGCAGCGCTCGGTGCTAAGCCAGCCGGCGCGGCACACGACGATGAATCTGGACTGTCGGAGACGTCTGAGACATTGTCCCAACAGAACAGTTCCTCCCCCTCTCCCTCTCCTAGTCTCACTACTCAACATTCCAAGGTATCAATCAACCAGTCAATCAATCAATCAATCAGTCAATCAATCAAGCATCTATCGAGCAATCAATCAATCAATCAATCAATGATAATTTAATATCCGGTTCCTCACCCGAAGGCGATGTCAGGAACATCCAAAGCAGGGATATGCAACTACAGAGAGCAACCAACCACCAGAACACTCCTGCAAATGTACATGCAGAAAGAGAAATCGAGATCCAAAACAGTGTAAGTCCGTTATCCTATCCAAGCCAAGAAGATCTGTTAGAACAGATCTAAGGTGGGAAGAGATGAGTTTTGAGCTTGCCAATCATCTATCGAGCAATCAATCTACTATCTATCTAGCAATCAATTATAAAATATTTGGTTAGTTTGAAAATTGTGAAAAAAAATTGAATCGATTAGTTGATGTATTAATATATTCATAGATATATTGATTTATTGATTGATTGGTTGCTGTATTGACGTATTGATTGATTGATTGACCTGTGCTGGTGTGATGTTCTAGCTTGATCCATTGATTGATTGATTGATTGATTAACCTGTGCTCAGTGTGCTGGTATGATGTTGTAGGTTGAAGATGAAGTACCAAGAACCCGGTTAAGATCCTCAGCCTCTGAATCAGTTAGACTTGTTCTATCTCTCTATATATCCAGTGCTCTGCCAGATTGCAGATCCATGACACGATTTAATGCAGTCTACATTCTCGCTCATTGATGAGCAAACCATCGATTAATCCATCTAGTTGATCTCATCACAATTATTCTACGTGTAGTACTGGCTTTCACACCTAATTTGAAGCCTTGGTTCAGGGATGGCAAAACCTGCCTTACTTGTGATACAGCCAAATGATTCTTGAAGGCTGCGAGCCCCAGATAAACTATTTTAGAAGCTTGTGATCCGCAATGCATTTACAGTGTAATCCATTGCCCTGTGAGCAATATCAATCAATCAATCAATGACGATTTAATTTCCGGTTCCTCACCCGTAGGCGATTTCAGGGACTGTGAGCAATATAGGCAGTTATCACTAGATTATTATATAACTCGTTAGTTTTTAGAGATTGTGACATTCATGAATATTTATGATTCTCTTTTCTTATTACACTTATAAATGTTGAGAAATAATTGTGAAAAAAGCAAGTGTAATAAATGTGCAGAGCAGCAGCAAAAATTGTTGAAATCTGCTTATTGATTGATTGATTGATTGATTGATTTTGTGCTGTAGCAGAAGCAGCAGAACGGCCCTGCTACAGCAGGGGGTCATACAAAGAGTAGCAAGCAGCACACAGGTGTGGGTAAGTCAAGCAGCGGTGGGGTGGACCAGCAGCCACAGCTGTTGAGGTCTAGCTCTGTATCTGCAGGCAGCTCTGTTATATCATCTTCTACTACACATAGCACGTGTGTAAACCTATTTGTTAATTTATTTAGTTATTTACTGTGTACAAAAAAGGATTGCAAATTATTCAATTGGTGGATACGATTTAATAGTTAATTAGCTGCCTCTGCACTTATAGATCTATATATTAATTACTTTGTTACTATAGAAATGTACTCAAATGGATCGATATAATTAATGTTTGGAATTAATTTGATTCTTCAAGTCAGTATTGACTTATTCTTCTTGATTTCAGCTTTCTTTTTGAAGTAGAAGATTGAATATTTTACCTTAATATGTACAAAATATCTAATAAAGCTTTCTACTCCTCTTATGTAAACTTTGTCTCCTCGATGTGGGTAATCAGAAATTCTACATATTTGAACAATTTTATAACAATTTGGTAATGGTATTTGACCCGTGTTGGGTCCGGGATATTTGAGAATAGTCCAACCGATAAATGCACGTGTTTCTTAAGAGTGGACAAACACAGATACTGAGGGAGGCAATGGAAAACCATCTCAGAAACCTATATTTTCCTTGAACAAAGGCATCATTTTAGATGTGGAAAAGGCAAAGCCTTTGCGATGAGATGTACTTATTAGGTTGGTCAATAGTTTTCTCATTAAAGAGCGAGATAGTTGATGGTGTGTATGAATTTTATCCTTGGACTGCCACGTGGCATAGCACTGGATAGATAGATAGATAACAATTTATATAAAAAAATTTAAGTTATTGGTAATAGTCTAAATGTGATGGTAATAGTTGTGTTGTTATACTTGTGTTTTTATACTAATTGTTTATCCTTTTCTTTATGTGGTTGTGATCAGCTAGATAGAGAAATGATTTTCCCTCACTGATGACGGCCATGTACGGTATGCACTTAAATTAAGATAATTTGCACATGAAATGTGTATGCACCCTTTATTTGTGTTGCATACATAGTACAAACTGCTGTTTTGATGTTCACAATAAGCATATATTCTCTCCTTTAACCATAAGTCTGTAACTGAAGTGTACTTTATCCATTCATTAAAGTACAATCCTGTGCTATGATTGGTTAGGTTATCTAACGATGTTGGCAGTGTGCCAAGTGTATCAGCAGCACACAGTCAAAACTACGCACAGGCAGCCGGTGCATCTCATCACATTCAACAACAACATTCCTATTCTGGTGGTGCGTATTTTATTCTTATCTGTGCGTGATAACAGACCATGGACTAATAAGATATTAAAAGTATAAGTACACAGATGGGTGTAATGTGTATACCGTATGAGGTCCATGGTTTAAAATCTCGTATAAGGTCCATGGGTTAAAATTAGTTGTGAAGCAGATCGAGGCTGGAGTTGAAGGTGCCCTTTACAGAGACAGAATTGTATCTCTCTAAGTAGAGGGAGAGTCTCTGCCTCAAAAAGCAAGATTCACGTTTGTCTCCTGTAATAGCCGATAGACGTTTGCCTAGTGTGGTGAGGAACTCTTCGCCTTCTAAATAAATAAGATGTAACACTTATTTCCTTCTAAAACTTGGTTTTTTACATTAGAATACTATTTGTTATTTAACTATTTTTAATTATTTAAGTTTTTCGTGCTTTATTTTATTATTTTACCTGATCTATTTTATTTTGGTATAATTATTTTTTCTGACAACAGGACCAACCTCAACAGCAGCAGATTGGAAGGGGGCAGGAGGGGCGAATAGAACCCCTGCGAGTGAGTTAGACCCCATCAATCCGGGTAACTGGGGGTCAAGACCCACCACCCTACCCCCTCCCTCCTCCGCTGCCTGGGGCGAGGCCCCCCTCCCTGTCGTAACCACTGGCTCCACCCATCCCCTGCTCTCATTG
>JAQFZF010003301.1:0-11489 GCA_034695365.1 Enchytraeus norvegicus
CAGCAGTCCAATGCGGACAGTGGGGGTGGGGGGTTGGACCCATGTGTGGACTCCGCAAAATCTAATTTTATAAAAGGTCAAAATGGATATCTTAGATGAAACTGTCTACAAAAAATTGTTGCGCGCAAGATTTTTTTAAAGGGGCGTCCTAAAACATCCTGCCTCCGGGCGCCTGGGCGAAGTTACGCCACTGGGGGGGGGGGGCGTGCCTACTTACTGTGTCGCCAATTAGGTTATACGGTATTGTTTCACTTTGCCTCGCTTTGTTAAGTCTAACTATCTCTAGTTAATTATTTGGGGATGAATTGTCCGTGGACGAACTGTTCAATTGATGAATTGTCCGTGGATGAACTGTCCAATGGATGAATCGTCCAATGGATTAATCGTCCGTGGATGAATCGTCCGGTGGATGAATCGTCCGTGGATCGATCGTCCGGCCCCATATGCAAATATGCAAATAATCAATGACGTTTTAACTTCTTTTCTATTGCAGTCTTTAGGTAGGGTGCTTGACACCAATGTAACTGCTACTCTCAATTTAACTCTATTACTTCAAATGAAGCCACGCCTGGCAGACTTTCTAAAGTCTTGGTGGGATTACCAGCAAGACGTGGAGTACCTGAAGAATGTGTACAATATAAGAGCTCTACATGAAAACAAATCTTGCAATGGTATATCTGATCAACTGCCGCAAGGCGTTAAAAATCTGCAGCTTAAATTGTATTATATTGTAAATATGTATGAGAGCGATAAGAAGAACTTTGACATGAGTCTTACAAATGACTTGCTGAACAATTGCGGTCAATTATTGAAGAGTTTGGAAGATATCTCAAGTTGTCAGACCGGTTATGATCTGTATCTGACCAACATGACGAATTGGTTTAGTTCAGTTCTTCAAATGACTAGCTATGCTGAGATATCACTGCCCAAGGACGGCGCGACTAACATAGCGCTAACTTTAATAAAATTAGAGCAGATTGCACGTGAGTACAGAGAAAATAAAACCTACAAGGCAGACATGAGAAGAAACTTTACTGATTTGTCTGCGACGCTTCAAGGCATATTTGAGAGTATTCAGTACAACACAGTGAATACGATCACCGCAGATGTTGGGACGAGGGCGCAGTCGTTCAGTAAGTGGCTGACTGACACTTATATGCAGTTCTTGGGCTATATGAACAAACTGGATATCTATAGCAAACAAGCCAATGTAGACTATGGTCGCACACTGCATCTATGGAAGAAACCCTATCCTGTGTTCCACAGCAGTCAGGTACGAATGTGCTTAACATTTTATTTTCTACTGCCATCGCAGCCCAATTTCAGCAACCCCACCTTCCTGATTGAAGTGGAATAATTATCGGTGTAAGAGTTGGTCATTGTATCGATAACAGTGACTTCCAACATGGCACGTTCCCCGGTGTTCAGAGGCGCAAATGTCTTTAGGCGGAATATCATTATTAATTAATTAATTTCAATTAATAAATTGCAATTATTTATGTTATTGATTATTAAGTTGTAATTATTAGTTACTTAAGAATTTTCACCGTTATTAATGAATTGTAATAGCACTTTTTGTGAAAAGTACAGAGTAAAATATAATAATAATTATTATTTTCTCATTCTGCTATATCGCATATATCAGCCTATAAAGTATCAGTTGACAGACAACTCGCTAAACCTCATTTGGCCCAAGACTCAAACACTCGACTCGTTCTACGAGAGAAAGGCTGAGCAGGTGGTCTCTACTATGGTCAAGTATCTCACGGGATTCCTCACCAATGAAGCAGATGAGTTCACGAGCAATGTCAACAGTCTGATGGCAAAGAGTCAGGATCAACTGACTACCATCACTACATACCTCGGCCAGTTCTCCACTGATGTTGTCATGGACGGAACTTTTGTGAGGTTTGTGTTATGATCATTTATGGTCAATACATTTTCTTTCCTCCGACCGTGATAGAAATCATGGTGCGCCATTTTCCACTCAAACTCAACACGCTGTACTTGTACAATTGATATAGGTATTAGGTGTAAAATGCATGTTAAATAAAAATGTGTATATTTGATTCGATCATATCAGTTTAAATTGTACACAATTATTAAGTATCCTACTATTATATTTGCGCAGAAATAACTTCATTCTGTTGGACATATTCTACGGAGAACTCAAGTACTCAGTCGTCGACCAGTCGGTAGCGTATGACACAGGAGCATTACTGAGTAAGTATCCATCAGTTCATTCTATAGATTATAAGTTTAAAACAACTATATAGCTAAGTTTAACATGTGATTCTGTGTCGCATGGATACTGTCAAAGACGTACGAGGCTGAGACTCGTGCGCATGACCTACTTGACAAGCACTTTTCTACCGACTAGGTATCTATTAATTGTTTCAGAGACCTTTGAGACCACAATATCTTGAGATCAATGTTCAATCGTGAGGGCCGAGACTTAATTCTCCAGTAAGCTGCTTTTAATCTTCATAGCTACGAACCCAATCTGTTTACAACTGTGAACAGATGAATCAAGGAGAATATCCCGGATACTAGTCAGCAAGCTATTCAATAGTTGAAGCTAGTCTGGGCCAGATGACACGAACAATACCATGAGATAAACATCAGTTTATAATTATTTATTTTTACTTTATAATAGGAGACTCTCTATACAAGTATCTATTTATAAGTGCACAGATTACATTTCAGAAAGGTTTGGTGTTCAGTAATGATTTAGTAACGTGTTTGTGATCTCTTTATTAGAATTTAAAGATAATCAAACTTTATTCATCAAATTACATTTCAGAATGGTTGCTCTTTATTATTTTGTGTTCAAGAATGGTCTATTAATGTGTTTGTGATCTCTTTATTATAACTTAAAGATCTGGAGATCTGAAAAACAGCTGAAATGGCGGCCGCCAAAAACTGGATAAGTATCGTGATCGTGATCTAGCCAGTGGATATGAGGTATTTCCGGTGGCCATGGAGACTATGGCCCGACGAACCCCGGTGGAGCTGATTTCATCAATGGCATCGCAGACAGATTGCGTAGCACATCCGGGATCAGCAAGAGACCTCTTTCCTTTGGCAGAGGCTCTCAATATCTCTGCAGAGGATTAATGCGGCTTGCTTTCGCGGCACTTTCAATCTATTCGATCTCGAGTAGCCGGGCCACGATTCATCCTTCTTTATAAATAGTTTTCATAAAACCCACAAGGCTGTTTACACCCGGTTTACTTTTTTTTAAAGATTATCAAACTTTATTGATCAAATAGTCTAAAAAATATAAGTGTACTTTCTCTGATCTAATTTTAACATGATGTAGTATTTAAGTATTTTGTTTCTTACTTTTTTTACTTCATGCTTTAGTTACTCGGAATATTTTCAAGTCCGGAATTATGCAGGATATCAAGAATTTATAAGTAAATATTAAATATTTATCCATAAAAGTTTATATTCAACATTGTTTTGATGGCAACCCAAACGAATTCTACGTTCATTTTCTATGTGCAGGTGATCTTGGAGGTTACCTAGGGTTGTGCATCGGTGGAACCGCGATTACAGTGTTTGAAGTCATCGACATCATATTCTACACAATATATGCAAAACTATGCAGGCGCTAGATGACAATGTTTTGCACAATTATTGTGCGAATTGAACTATTTAGCACATTTATTTGTTGTTAAAATTGATGTATCAATTGATATAGCTTAGACTTATAATTAGATAATTTATGTCCATGCGTGTATTTTATGCTGCACATTTTAATTTATTTATTCAGTTATCACATCGCAGAAGTACATGACAGTCAAGTAGTCGAATTACAGAATTTATGTATGAAGGGAGATAAAGGTCACATTGTGGCGCTTACATATTCCTTATTTAAAAATTGTATAGATTAAAATAGGCACTTACAGTAGACAGAGTCTACAAACATTTAGTCTAGAAGTTAAAGGTGTTACCATATAAATCACCCATTGTTTATATTATACAAGTAGACAGACATGTATCAAAACATAGAACTATATATAAAACGCATAATGCACATACACATTACATAAAGTCATGATAAAATACACCAACTAAATAAGGTAAGCTAAGAAATATAAAAATTGTCACCAAATGGAAGTATATGTAATGGATCTTCCCAAGCCAGTTCATGAAAATTGAGAATTGAACCCCGGACAACTGCGCCTGCTCGTAAGAGGCGACTAGAGTATATACGACCGTGGAGACTGTTAGCCTTGTGGCAATGACTTTCGTGTTTAATTAATTTAGATCCATTGGTCCATCACATTCCAGAATTGCTGAGGCCAAAGCTGCCACTCCAATTGTGACTGTTTGCGACAGGGTTGCTTGAATCTCCATTGTCTACTATGGTATTTACATGTACATAGAGCGGCGCTATATTGATTGCTGATTGAAGGAGGGTGACTAAAGCAGACACCGAATAAGGTATCTGGGATTTATTTCATAAACCAAAATAATTCAATAATTTTCAAATCGAGGGGCGCCTACCCCCCGCCTTCGAGGTCGAGGGGGGATATCCCCGCCCCCCCCTCTCAAGGTCGAGGGGGGCATGGCCCCCGTCCCCCCTTAAATACGCGCTTGCTATATTAGATATCATAAATATAACAAACAATAGAAATATTAAATTTCTCTCAAACAGCTGTAGGTAGCTTACCTATTCGAGGTAGTATATGAAACTATTCGAGGATACATTAAAGGAATGTGTTTACTTACTTACAGTAGAGCCTTTGAATTATTAATCCTGATCCTGCACGTTTGAAACCCTCGAGTCAATTATTATCTTTTGTAAGAATTTCTAGAGAGTTATTAGATGTGAGAAAAGAAATATTGTTATCTCGTCTGATATGATTTTTAACTTCATCTAAAACTCAGCACTTCAATGCTCAAGATCCACAGACTCATCCACTCGGATGCTCACACGAGCAGCTCCTGCACCTGTCAGTGCCCGGATGGTTAATCCGGAACCCCTTAGAACATCTCATAGAAGTGTATTAAAGTGCTTCAGTTCAAATACTTCAATAGTTAGAAAAGCTATGCAAGGGGCGCACTATAAAAGAGCATCTTTAGAATATATGTGATATAACTGCGTGGATCCGCGTAAGTTACGCATGAAACATTTGATGTAATATTATAGACACTATAATTATTTGTAGAGTATTATTTGGCGTGATTAACTTTAACTGACACTAACTGACACGTTGGCCACATTTGATTTTCTTCGCAACATCTGATCAGTTTGTGTAATAATTGCCATATTAAACTTACTCCTTAATATTATTTTATTTGAGAAAATCGGTGACCTAGTAGTAGCACAGCGGCTTTCGAATCAAGGGGTTGCGAGTTCAATAGGCCTACTCAGCGGTAGTTCGAGTACTGTTGTAGCCTTGAATAAATTGTGTTACACTCAGTAATTATTAGTCTATTAAGAGCAGCGGTCGGTGTGAATTTCTCCACAAAACTCTCGGAAGCACTATAGTAGTACGGATTGTTACCAGATTACACAAGAATTGTTCAGATAGTGATAGAAGCTTTAAACTTTCTGGGATGTTTGTTTCTTAGTGTATTCAGATAAGGAGCCATAGAAAATTCGTTCCTGGATAGATAATGGCGTCAATGTTTAACAATGGCAGCCGTTTCGATATTGATTTTCGTCCCCTACATCAAAATTATCAACATGACAGTGGTAGACCATTATTATGGAACATAACAATGCCTTTCTTCTGATGTACTACAGAAGTCTGTGCGATGAATATAATTCACGAGAATGAACGGTCATTTCACTTAATGGCCACCATGTATGTTTTTTAACATGTTTAGAGCCCTAAATCACAATTTTAATATAGCGATGGTAGATCAGTACTATGGAGCATAAAAATATCTTTCTTCTGATGTACAGATCGAATCTATGCGATGTATAGAGTTTACAAAAATGTAGCAGCCATTTCACAAGATGGCCTCCATGTATGCGTTTCTAACTTTTTTCGAATATACAGTGTGCGCCAAAAGAACCGCCCTCCTACAAACTTGTTACAATTTCAGCCATCATAAAATAAATTTATATGATCATTCAAGGTCCAATTTACAACCATCGTACTAAATTTCATTTAAATATTAAGTCTAGCGGCCGAGTTGTACACTTTTTTGCACATCAACTCTAGTTTTCAGATTCGATATGCTGCGTATTATACTCTCATTTAGAAAGCTCTAGCGTCACTTTGTTTTCGATTACGGATAAAATCATTGTATGAACAAGGCCCAAAGGAGATAAGAATCTCAGAATATACAATAAAGTATAAAAAAATTGTTAATCTTTTTTTACAGACACAGCATATTGAATCTGAAAAGTAGGGTTGATGTGAAAAAGGAGTATAACGCGGCTGCTGAACTACATATTTCAATGAAATTCGGTACGATGGTTTTAAATTGGAACGTGAATGATCCTATAAATTTATATTGCAAACAGCAGCATATCCTCCGGGCAGAGTACCAAGCAGGTACGCTGCCTCATCATTGTTGGGGACAGCAGAGCTGAACGATCCTGTTCTGCCCATTCCTTGAGACTGGGGTTGGTGATTAAAGGATGCGACGTGTAAACGACTATGGATGACATTGCCTGATGCCGCAAAGTCGTGCATGGAACTTCTAAAGTGTTGTTGTTCCAAAGAACATTGAGCAGGCAACTACTAGTGCAATAGAGAGAGATAACCATGCACTGCTCTGTGCAAGTGTTATGGCAAATGTGAAATGAATGCTGAACACATAGCTGTATAGTTCCACTAGTTTTCAACTATTATAGTGCTATGTCTTACTCTGTTTCGACCCAGTATTGTTATTAATTTCTGACTCATATTTTGCTAATTGGTGTTTCAATGAGCATTTGATAATATACATGTAAATATTGCCGCTATTTGAAATGAAAATATAAGTTTAAGGCCTCCTTATCTTAGCAAAACCCTATCGTGTTATCCAAACAGCACTGAAAGTTTGTTACTTCTCTCAGACACTGAACATTTTCGTTAATTCTATTCATCTCACAGACTCGTGCAGTACATCAGAAGAAAGGTAATTTTATGCTTTTGCGTGAATTATATTCATCGTGTAGACTCGTGCAGTAGCCTACATCAGAGGAAATGTATATTTACGCTTCATAATAATGGTCTACCATTATTATATTGAAAATTTTGATCTTGGGGTCGAAAAAGTGTAATCTGTATCGAAACGGCCGCCATTGTTAAAAATAGCCGCCACGTCTATCCAAGAACGATTTTTCAATCATCATCATCAGACGGTCATTACGTCCCTTGTGGACCTAACCGCAGGAAACCTCGTCTATCCATCTAACCAGATATCAATCCTCCGTCGAGCATTACGGAAGCGCACAACGTAGTGAGCAGATAAAACGGGAGAAAAAGGTTTCAAGAGTCCTTAGAATCCTGGAAACGCAAATCCTCATGAACGAGAGTCCATGAGTTGATACCAGCCACGGAAATCCTCCGAAGTCTTTCTTCGAATTCCTTTCAAGGCCTCCTTATTTTTAATACACTAAGAAACATGACATACAAACATCCCTGCACATGTCGAGCTTCCATCACTAACTGAACATTCCATGCAACAATCCGCCCTACTACTAGTCGAACCCACGGACGAATTAAGACTTTGGCGCGGATGTGAAAACAATCGTTTGCGATAAATAAATACATTTTATTTACTTGACGACTTGTGAGAATACGTATGATTTCTCTATTAGGAAATGGTTTAATTTATGTAATTATAGGTAGCAATTCCCGTGTAATTGCGTTGAAGTAAATGAACATAAGTTTATAGAGTTCGACGAGAACTACAACTGATCCTATAATACTAGGCTAGATATTAATAATAATACAAATAATAGAGGTTTAACGTCCGTTTCCTCATCCAAGGATGATGCCAGGGATATCCCAAGATCACATATCTCAGCAAATCTGGTTCACACGAAGCGGTTGGCAGAAACATTAGCTGAAGAGAAATGAGATCCTAAGCGGTGCCGGTTCAGTGAGCAGAAGACAGTCAGGCAAAATATGTATTTTCTATGGTGGAAAAGATGTGTTTTTAGCCTACTGCTCAGAAAGTTGAAATAAATTAGCAAGAGCGTAGATCAGGAGTTGGAGAATTCCAGACAGTGGGAGCAGCAACAAATCATCGACCTACAGTATCCGACGTACGTATATAAGAAATAGTGGGAAGATATGTGTCCGAAGAAAGTAGTACACGTGAAGGTTGATAAGGAATAGGAGTTCAGAGAGGTTGGAAGGTTTACCCAAAAGTAGTGTTTTGAAAGTCAGCAGTGCAGTTTTATACTTTATACGCTGCGACACAGGAAGCCAATGAAGACTCCGAAGTAGCAAAACTGGAATGAACTTGTAACCTTTACTTACAAACTTCACTTGCAAGAGAATTTTGGACGTATTGCAGACGGATGGTAGAAGAAATCATACAGGATACCATACAGGAGTGAGTTGCAGTAGTCAAGCTTAGAATGGACTATAGAATAATATTATTAGCAATAATTGTTGCTGAATTTTCTGTCAAGTGACTAACGTATCTGTCGTAGTTCGCGGATCTGATAAAAGGAAGATCGATAGACCGAAGAGATGTGATTCTTGAGGTCAAGATTCTCATCGATTAATACACCAAGGCTTCGTGAAGTACGAGAAGGAGTCAGAGCAAGAATTTGGAAGTAAACAAAATAATTAGTACTTTTTGCTCTTTGCTGAGGTGTGTCAATCAGAAGGTATTCTGTTTGTGAAGGAATGACAGGAAAGCGATTAGAACAGAAGCAAGTATAAACCTGGTCCAGAACTGATGGAGTTTAGCAAGTTCTTAATCGGATCCAGAACTAAAAAAGAAATATACAGGCCTAGCTGAGTGATATCAGCATAGAAGTGAAAATGTGATGAGGCAACATCAAGAACATAGCTAAGAGGGGTACTGTACAGAGAAGGATGTAGACGTCCATAGACAGGTCCTTTGGGTACGCCGCGTTGGAGTGATAATTCAGAAGAACATTCGTGACAGATTGTGTGCGACACGATAGATAGGATGAGAGTAGTAGATATCAGAAACCACCATAACAATAATTGTTAGGCTGTATTGTCCTGAAGAGTAAAGCTGCGTTAGCATCACTGGCAGGAGCCAGTGACACGATCGGTTAAGTTTTCGTCTGCGGATCAGTATGTGCTGGGTTCGAATCCGAGGTTCCCCCGCCACTGATATCCCTTCAGAGAGATGAAACTGTCGTTAAATTCGGCTTAGCCTTTTTGGCTTTAACTTTTTAGCGTAATGCTTTCGCAGTTATTCGAAGCATTTCTGAGGTTCAACTCATTATGTTATTTGTCTAATAATTATTGAGCGAAAATAATAAAAGCGGATAGGCATTTGTACCCTAAACCTGTGGGTAGACGACTGATCCGTTAGTCGATGGTTTGTCTAGATTAGTAATCAGTTACAGTGTAGTTAGTTGACATTGTAATGTTTTCATGTTATCAAACAACATTGTTATACTAAAATATCGGCTACTTATTGTGTCTAATTAGCACGGGCTCATATGACGGATCGAAACATGTGGATTTAACGTGTTACGTGCGTATGTAATGCACAAGGATGATAGGGATCTAGGCTCACTTATATACAGGGTGCGTAAATAAAAAGTGGACCCTTAATTGATTTTTTTATTTTGTCGAGACCGTTCAGTCCATATGTACCATTTTTTCAGGAAATATTAACACACCAGTTTCACATCAATTCTGAAAATGTTGTTAAATTCGATCTACAGATGGTCAGGTTATCGGCGTTTTTGTGACCGTACCCATCACATATAAATTTACACCGTGTCTTTAATCATTGAATTGTAATTATCGAGCTGATTCCTGTGAAATTTTAGAGCAATATAGAACAACCAATTTTATCTCTTGTCGCCAAATTTATTTGGATATCTTTAAAAACCAAAAAGTTATTGATATATCAGAATGACGGGGTAGACAAATGTGGCAGCTTCATAACGTCATTCATTAAATAATGCATGCTTTGTCAATGCTTCTCTACCCCGTCATACTGAAATATCAATAACTTTTTTAATTTTTAAGATATCCAAGTGACATTTTGTGACCAGAGATAGAATTGGTTGTTTCCTATTGTTGGGAAATTTTAAAGGAGTCAGCGCAATAATTACAATTTAGTTAAATAAAAACAGATGACGTCGTATAATTCATTACTGGTAAACTGTTCCCGGACACCTGTCGTGTTCAAATGTGAATAAATTTTTTGTTTGTAACGATATCTGAATGACGTCTATCAGAGTGTGGTAGCATTGGTTGTTTCCCATTTCTTCACAATTTGACAGGGATTGGCGTAATATTTACGATTTAGTGACAAATATATTATAGTATATTATACAAATATATATACAAATATATAAACAAATATATAATATTTATACAAATATAGTGACTTATCTTCTCACTTATAAAAGACACCGTGCATATTTATATTTGATGGGTACGGTCACCAAAGCGCCGATAACTTTGCATCTGTTGACCGAATTTGATAAAATATTCAGAAATGGTGTGAAATTGGCCTGCTAATATTTCCTGTAAAAATGGTACATATAGACTGAATGGTCGAGACGAAATTAAAAAAACATTTAGGGGTCCACTTTTTTTACGCACCCTGTATATTCAATGCAGAAAGATATTATTTCCAAAACAGATGCATCAACGCTTGGAATATGTTACCGACTAATGTGGCTAATGCTGCATCACATCATGTTTATAGTAGTAGTATTTTATTAGCAATTTCATTGTGACATACGCACCATGTTACAAGCTAGAAATACACATAACAATGCAACAATAATAAATCCTAAATTAGAAGCAGAGAGAGTTTGAGTCTTCCTATAATGGAGCCTAAAACAATGATAGGGGCCTATTCTTAAGATCAGTATTCAAAAAGCATTCTGTTTGTAAAATTTTTGGCTGTGAGAGCAGTGCATAGAGGAAGCGTTCTGTTGTAGGATCGCTTTCACAGGTTATAGGGTGACACTTTAATTTCGGGTAATAACAGATGCACAATGTGCTGTTCATCGGTTAGAATACTTCCAAATAAAGTTCTATCTAACTTCAAACATTCTGTGTCGAGTTTGGGAAGTGACACACCTCCGCCCAGATTCAATTTTGTAACTTTATGTACAAGGCTCGATAACTTTTGCTTATCTGCAGCAGAGACGAATCCCCACCAAGCTTGTGGAGCGTAAGTAATAGTGGGCAAGAATACTGCGTTGCAAACATTATGCGGTGTAGTACCTGAGAGACCATGGACTTTGAGGGCCTTCAAAGCGTACAATTGTGGATTTGCTTGACTAACTTTCACCGAAACATGTTCGCTGAAAGTTAACATTTCATCTACAGTAACCCCCAAGATGTTTAAGT
>JAQFZF010003302.1:0-11488 GCA_034695365.1 Enchytraeus norvegicus
AATGCACAAGCCGAAAGAGAAAGCGAGATCCAAAACAGTGCAAGTCCGTTATCCAAGGCAAGAATGTCTGCTAGAGCTGATCTAGGGTCGGAAGAGATGAGTTTTGAGCTTGCCCTAGAACGTAGTAATGCATGTACAAGATTGCAAGTCTTGTGGCAAAGAATTCCATAGTGTTGGAGCAGCATAACTGAACGAGCGTCTGCCTATTGCAGTTCGAATGTCTCTCACTTTTAGAATATTAGTGTCGGACGAACGAAGGCTGCGTATGGGTTGGTAGGAAGATATTAGCTCAGATAGATAAGAAGGTTTTGCATAGTTTAGTACCTTAAATGTTAACGAGGCTACCGTGAATTTTATACGTTCTGGGATAGGAAGCCAATGCAGAGTTTTTAGAAGAGTGTCTGTATGAACGCGAAATTGAGTAGTGTTGCACACAACGCGAGCCAGAGCGTTGTGTGATCTGTTCAACTACCGTAGCCCTGGGCTGTAGGCAATCTTCTTTCAATTCTCTTATTATATTAACTTAATCTTTTAAGTACATACTGTTTATTATGTTGTTTATTTTGCTTATCATGTAGTAGTTAAATTGAATTCTATGGGAATTATAGGCCTATTGGCCACTATTTGGTTATGACTGATATTTAAACCTTGTAAAGTTTTCTGAGATGATCCTGCATGATATATTAGACAGCCTATATTAAACATTACATATTAAGCTAAAGCACTTTACAATATTTGGTATAGCCTAGCCAAAGGCTGTTGCCAGTTCTACCTCCCGAAGGCACCTTGAGCAACGGGGGAGTCAGAAAATACAACCGCATAGCTATGGGACGCCCGTCGCCACGGTTGATCCGATTCACCGCACAAAATGTTATATATAAATAATTGAAGTATTGCTGGTAGATATATAATTTGTTTTATTTTGCAGGTGAAATGAAGCATTCGGACAGAAATTGCGTAAGCCTATACTGCATGGTGACTGTTGTTAACAATAAACATTCTACGAGAACTGTTTTTTCATCTATCGATATTTATTTATTTCAATGTCAGAAAATATTCAATACGAAATAAGTAGGCCTTAAGCTGGTGTCTTCGTCTCCATAGCTCAGTTGGTTAGCGCGTCGGCCAGTTTGTGTCTTTTTTTGCTCATGTGGTCCGGGTTTCGATTCCCGGTCGAAGCAATCAGAGAGTAAAATCTCGGATATACAACGGGCCAACTAAGTCCTCCATCCCTCTCGGGGGTCGGTTAATTGGTAGCAATTAATACGTTGTAGGTGACTACTGTAGAAGATTGCGAAAGGCAAGCACGGATCAGCTTCGAAACCTAGGGGGTCAATTCTGACCTATGGTGTAGGCCTACCTTATCTTTACCTTTAAGATGGTGTCTGCAAATCGCCAGTGTCACCTCATGGAAGTCTGTATCGCCAGTGTCACCTCATAGAAGTCTGTATCGACGGTGAAAACTTTCGAATCTTCCTGCAATTCAGAGAGGCTTTGAAATTTGCAGAGGATAAGTTACAATTTGTGTATTGAATAATTAAATATTGTAATAATTAGCCTACTTACATGTGTCTCGATATTAGGCCTACGAAGTATATTTCACTGGTGCACTCAAAAATTTATCATGGCTACGTAATCATTTCCGAATCAATTAATAAAACTATGGGGCCTAGCGATGTTAAATGATGTTCATACTAACACATTATTGACTTTTGCATTTTGTATATAGGTCTATGTTTTGTACATGCATGTATTATAGAAATGAATGTTTTAGACTGTAATAGCATAGGCCTGATCTTTTAGAATTAACTTAATATAACCTCACAAGTGTTAAATAGGGTGCATGAAAGTTTTTTAAAACTATATTAAGTGGGCAGAATGCGACGCCACAGACCACAGGTCCCGGTTAGAAAGCCTAGATCGGAAGAAAGCTTGGTTGACAAGCAGGAGGTCAATGGTTCGAGACTCCAGTCCCAGCCGGATCCGTCTCTGACAGTGTGCTTGGATATGGAAACAGACGATCAACTTAGCATTAGCTTTCGCTTTTGGAAAGGCGTGGATTTAGGGGCGGGGGGGGGCCTTACTCCTACGTCAGTGCATCCCATCCATTTGAATTTTTTAAAGTGTGTAGTGAATCCGCATTTTTGCTATCCTCCCCCTGCCAGTGCCCGTATCTATAAAGAGTGGGGACCTCACCGTCAGAAAATGACAATTGTCACATACAGTGTATGTGCTGTATTGACGGTATTATTTAGTTGGTGATCATCCCACGTGACGCTCTGTTCTAAGTATGACAGAAATTGAAACTTAATATAAAAAATAGTAACAAATCCAATCTTCACTCACTATAATTGGAATTAAACATAATTGCAGTGAAGATAGATATCACTAATTGTAATTATGAATTACGATCTTGATTTTTTAAAATAAATAAAATCTCTTAGGCTATCTTGCCGCGAGCCGCACACAATATGAATCTGCGAGCCACATGCGGACTAGAGTTGAAGGTTAGCCACCTCTGACATATGGTAGGCTAGCCTTCATAGCCTATGTTATAATGAGACAAATAGGCTTGTCTACTGTCTACAATACTATATGTAGTAAAGCTGGTGCTATGTAGCGTTCACAACTTCTTGTTTGGGACAAATTAATGCTTAGTCTAACAATAGTCCAAGTATTATACAATATGAATCTGTGACATCATTGGACTTTAATAACTTAACAATTTATGGACTTCGACGATGCCAGTGATTAGAGCTGTGCGCTCCTCGTGCGAATCCTCGTTTCAAAAACAGATCTCAGACTAGGCCTACAAACAAATTTCGCCACCGGTGATGGATAGGTAAATCGTGTATCTTCTGCACTTGCTCAAGTTCTTTCGGTACAGATAAGATTAACAATTGGACGACAGATAACAAAAATGACAGAAATGAAACTAAGGAAGGAACCTATAAACATAGGTAGTTAGTTAATTTATTTCAAATCCACAACACAGAATCATACACCGATTCCAGTCAACAGAGAACATACATTCCTTAATAATAAAGCAATTGTTATAACCGATTGTGAGGTTGTTATGTGCACAAATAAATAGAAATAATAATATAAACGTTAATATTAAGTTATCACTAAGTTTTGTAAATATTTCTTACAAATTTGTTATAGTAGACCAAGATAATCTAAGCTTCTATAGAACCAATTAGTGGATTTACCAACTGGGCAACTAAGTGTTCTATTAAGTGGGCTACTAGGTGGGGTACAAAATGGGCTACTGGGTTGTCTATGAAGTGGGCCACTAAGATCTAGTTCAATGCCATCTAGAGGACAGCAAGTGGATGAGGTACTGAGCCAATCATCAATACACTCAGCGTGGAAGCGATGTGAGCATGGTAGATACTTCAACTTTTGACCTCTCTCGTAACCCTCCATACAAACACTACACAACTCCTCACTCTCTTCAGCAGCTATCACAATCTTCAATAGCTTCAATTGCTCCAAACTGAACGTCTTTGGTTTTACTCTCTCATCCAACCGCAGTAGAAGTTCGTAGTCCTCCGGTCTCAGCTCCCGACCCTGTAGAGCCAGCAGGACGCTTACGATATCCGTGGGTAGCTGCGAGTCAGCGGTGGCGGCATTAGCGACGTGCGGACCCGGAGCACGATTGTTAGTCCCATCCCGGCGACAATTCCATCCACGATTTCCACACACCGGGTATCCCTGATTATAAGCGCCAGGTTGTACATAGTCAAATGGAGATGGATAGGATGATATTGGATAAGTTTTTCGTTTACGAGGTCTGGAATATATCGGATATTCTTTCGGCGGAAGAGGAAATAGTTTGCAGGCACGGTAATGCATGAAATAGGATTTCTCCTTCATTTTCTCCACTACATGATACTTTCTCCTTTCTATTTGACATGATTTCGATCCCGATTTGGATTTATGTCTCATGCGTTCATCATATCTATTTTGTTCAGTTCGATTCAGGCTTGAGGTTAGCCGTTGAAATGATTGTAGTATGGAATCACTGAGGACTGGTTCGCAATCCGAAATTTCATAACCGCAGTCAATTTTAGAATTGTTTACATAATATTTTGACATCGAACTAATCTCGTCTGGAATTAGAGGGTGGCTTCTGGAATATTTTTTACGCTTTCTAGTAGAGGACCTAGGATTTTTGACGTCGGTTTCATTTAATTTCGCTTTGTTGTTAACAATAGAGAATGTCTGTGAAGGAAAGTAGAGATTTATCACTCTTTCTTCAGACCATCCAAAATAAGAATCAGAAATAGTTTTATCTACATGTGCGAGTGCAGCATCTCTAATAAGTTGGCTAGACTCTCTATTTTTATGTCGCTCAGCAACATTATCGCCTTCGGGTGAGGAATCAGATCTTAAATTCTCATCATATTGTATTGTTTTATTGAACTTACTTCCATTTACATCTCTATCATTTAATTTCTCACATTTTTTCAAATAATCTAAATACTCAAAATTCATATCGGTAACTTCGCTACTGTCCGATCTTCTAAGGCGATCAAATCTCTCAGAAATTGTCATATAATTAAATCCGGTGACAAACGAACACCTTTTCCATCTCATTGGTCGGCGATTGCGGCCTCTCTTGCGTTGCTTTCGATTCGATTTTTCCACAATTTTTTGTTCCATGCGTCTGTTTGTCAAAACAGTCTGATGATCGGAAAAGGCACCAGGTAACGGCCAATAATTAGTGTCGTTCATCGTCGAACCAGTGTAAAACACACGTCTTCCTTTAGTAAAATTGTCACAATTGGTTATGTTAGAATTCAACAAAATGGGATTTGTAGCTTTTGTAGCACGATGGAGGATACCTGTGTCTAATACAAATAGCTCAGAAGTGGACACATCTGAAGGAGGTCTAGCTACTTCAACACTGATACATCTTCTAACCAGCAGAGATCGTGGATCACGTCCAATTTTTTCATTAATAGCCATACTGGCAACCTGTGGATCACATCCAATGGGCATTAGCGATTTGTTAGAGTCGAATTGTAAATCTTTACGAGTCTCAAAGCTATCCATGCTGCAGTTTTTTTATGCAGCTTTTGCAACTTTTAGGAACTGGTTTGCAACAGCCTATTGCTACTTTAAAGCTTCTTTCTTCTTTATTGTTTCAATGGCACTGCTTTCAGAAAGAAGGTGCAAGAATTCTTATTCAGTGATTTGGATAGGCCTATAGATATACAACTCTTCACTACAAGATTCCTAGGATGATTCGCAAAGGTCTAGTGATCCTCCTCTGCACAACGACTGTTGAAACAGGAAGTTCACGAGTCAAATACTCATTCATCGTATTGTAGCATTTAGCCACATTATAGCTTCCAGAATGCTCTCATATTTCACATTGCAGCCTTTAGAAGTGGCTTAATTCCACATTGTCAGGAGAAGCAGTCTCTGTACACTCTTACTGAAACATTGTAATATCAGCGGCACCCAGGCTTCTATAAAAGAATCGGTATAATCTGAAATTAAAATAACATTACAATTATCAAAAGGTGAAAGAACCATCCAATCAATACTGACTAATAGTGCGGAGTTTATCTAAGTACCTTCAGCACACAGGTAACAATTGTCAAACATTTAATGGCAAGGTCGCCAGCCTTACTTTTGCTCCATTAAAATCATACGCTAGATCGGTGTTTAATCACCGCAATCTTCTGAAGTATTGTCAATCTTCTCATCAACTACGCACTACTTGCTCCAAATTAACTGACTCAACGAAGCGATGGAGGGTTTGGTTGGCCCGTTGTAGGCCAATATTCGAGATTATACTCTCTGATTGACTCGACTGAGAATCGAAATCCGGACATTATGATCAAAATTCGGCACAAACTGGCCGACGAGATAACCAACGAGCCACGGAGACATGCGATTACAATAATTATTACACATATGCCTACCAGTAGCAAAACTATATAGCTAACGTTGATCATTATTGTCTCGGGATTAAAATTTAAAGCATGGTGACGTGAAACTGCCAATCACAGTGTCAAATAGACTGTGAAATTTATATTAAATAATGAAGCCACGTACATATTGTTCAAATTGTTGTGGAAGTTAATTATAATTAATTGATTAGATCAAAGAGTTCTAGAATTGATAATATTAATAAAAAAATAAGCCAAGTACTTCAGTAGGCCTATCGATTCTAGTCTGGGTCCATCCCCCCCCCCCAATTTCCAACTGGCCCCGCCAAATATTTTCGTGCCCCGAAGTTTTCTATAGGCCTACATTATATTGATATGGGCCTACGTAAGATATTAATTTAGACAAGAATTGCATCAATTTTTAATTGTAATGACATTTTATATAGACCTATAAAGTTATATTGACTTTTTCAATTTTAATACACTTTTTAATTAGAACAAGATCCTAACAGCTGAACAACTTTAAAATACTCCACACATAGGCATAGAAACGCAGAATTTTGTCCTATGTATAGAATCTATAGATACCTTAATGAGCTGTACTAAGCCATGGTCGCTGTATAGAATAGCAGTGTGTGTTTGTGACATGAGAGAAAATCAATGTTAGGTGTGGTTTTATATGCTTGGCCCACATCACGTTGTGTAACCAAAGCCTATTGTGCTATAAATAGCTCATATTGTAAAGCAGCGTCTGATTGGTCAAAACGGTTGCACAACTGCAGGTAACTGCTTAATATAATGCGCACTGTGCAACCCTGTTGTCATGGTATGTTCTAGTGTGTTTAACGTCAAGGTCAGCAGCTCACAGCTTACCTTCCAGAAGATTCAGCACAATCAAGCAACTGTTCAAAATTAGCTCAAGCTTATTACAGCTTAATCCCACGGATTACACAGCTGTTTAGTACTGTGATCTCAGTGGAATTTGTTGTCGTGACCTTAGGGCATTATTGTGACAACAGTGGAATAGAGTAATCGGATCATTGGTAACATAGTTTGCCTTTTAACAAGAGGCCCCGGGTTCGGTTACTAGCCGGGTCAGCTTCTGACAACTCTTGGTGATGAAGAAACAGACGTTAAACCCATCCTTACGGTGCACAATTTAGTTTATGAGCTCGTCCATGATAGCGTTGTCAGATGATGAACCGGACGTTAAGCCTTTATTAGATTTGATATTAATTATTAAAGTAAAAAAGTTGGCTCATGTAAATTATTCTCAGTTTAATTATTCGAGTTTCATGGACCTAAAAAATGCTAATAGTTTTTATTTTGGACATCCTGACGACAGCTCATCAGCGTGCCAATAATCAAATAAAACAACGAAAATCCACGGAAATCTCAGAGGCGGTCAATGGTACAGCCTACATGAGAGAAATTGAATTCAATCGATAGTGATTTGGAAATCTATAAACAAAAAATCTGGCAAAGAACTGAATAGCTCGATAATCCAAAAAACCCTAAGCATTTAGTGGAATTTGTTTATTGTCTTCAGTGAAGCTTGGTATTTTCTTCGACTCTTTTAAATATAAAACGTCCAGAGCAGGAGTAAACTATTACCTTTTGTCTGGAAAACACGAGAGCTCGCCGGTGACTGTGTGCTCATAAAAGAACAGTAAAATAAGAACAAATATAGTGTATTAGTTTAATCAATCTGTTGCTGGTGCACTTGTGTACATTTTCTTAAAGTTTAGAGTCATGAAGTTAAGTAACTTAAGTAGTTACATAGTAATTGCGTACCGTAGTTACATAGTTAACTAGTTATAGGCTTACACAGGCATAATCTGCATACAATAAGTGACAGAAAGTAAATAGAAACAGGATGCGGGTTTTAGAGTTCACACAACCCCAAAATCTAACCCAACATTGATGTAGCCATTATGGGGCGAAACTGACGTTAAATTCTACTTCTTTTGTCGTTTAGTTTTACCTCCTTCTATACAGACATGTATTATCAGAATAGTTTCCATGGCTTCAAGAGTTTAATCTTAAAATAAGTATGTAATAGTTAGGATCAGTTTACAATCAAAGCTTATTAATCATTGCTGGAATTAACATCACTGTTAATATTGAATGCGATGTCACTTCGTATTGTTTATATCATAAGAGGTTTACATATAGTTGGCATCCAAGTTAAATCTAGTCATTGAGGATAAAATCTCGATTGTAAACCGGGTGCATCTGTCAATATGTAGTACAGATTTGCAAGGAACATCATCCAGCCAAACCACATTAATTCTCCCTAAACAACTAATCATCATCCAGCCAAACCACATTAATTCTCCCTAAACAACTAATCATATGTTTAGAAACCTCAATTGTTAGTGCTGTGATTGGCTGATTTTTAAATGTATGTTTGCAAATCTGTACTACATTTCCTAAATTAGCAAACGGGACCTAAGTTTGACTACATCGGAACTGAAGCAACACAAATTCTTAGTTCTTACTCCCTAGTCTCACACATGGCGCCATCTGCCATAATGTGAGTCAGCATAATTATAAGGCATACATAATCACAGAAAATTGTGTTACAGAAGCAAACGTTAAATTTAGCTTCTCTGATTTTACATGTATTCTTTATGCAATTCTGATAGCGTATTACAATAGACCAATACAAAGCTCAAGCCGAATTAAGCATCAGTTTCGCGATTCAACGGTTACATCAGTGATGGGTGAGCACTAGGATGTAAAGCTACGGAACACGAGTCGGGCACTTAACAGATGTGCTATGGACTCAGCCAGCTAGCACATCGCCAGAGCAATGCGTGTTTACTCTTAGAATGGTAAATCACAAGAGTTATATTCACACAAGTGTATTTAATAGTCTAATAGATTAATTATCTGAATCACAATGTTACTTCGGTGGTTGTTTCGGCGGCTCCGTTGGCAATGCAGCAAACTTTATAATTACAAAACATAATGTCCAATGTTCCAATCTCTGTATCATAGTAAAACTGTGCACATACACCGGACTGGTATAATGGATATCTGATACAAATATCAAACGATTTCAACGTGTAGAGCTAAAAGTGTAAGATATCATCATGGACGATCCTTGTACTAAAGTTTTTGGCTAATGTTAATCATTATTTTCACTTTTACATGTGCATTATATACATTATATTAACATGGGTCCCAGCCGGGTCCATCTCCGACAGTATCCTTGAATATAATACAATACAATAAGGAATTAACGTCTGATTCCTCACCCGAAGGCCATGTCAGGGACAGAGGATATGGAAACACACGTTAAACTTAGCTTACAACTTTACATCATTACAAAATATCCGTTATAAGTCACGCTAGGTAGTGAAAGAATAAACAAACATCTGATATCAGCCCAACAGCCTGCAACATACATTTCATCATGCATCTTCCCAAATCTCAAAAAATTATGAATCATGAACCTTCACAGCACACATTCCTGCAAGATAGGCATCGTTATTCATACTAAAATCCTGTAGAATATTTCATATAAAACTTATTATGCTCGATATCAGTGTCTTAATCTCTGCAATATATTCATCACTAGATGGATAAATTTTATACACTCTTATAATACAATACAGGTTTAGCGTCTGTTTCATCATCTTCTTATTACACACATTAGGGACGTCAAACATATTACCATTCAAACTGTTCGAAGATGGAGCTCAAATTCTACAGAGTCCTAGAATGTGAATGCGAATTTAACGTCCACTTCATCATCTGACGACGACATCAGAGACGACAGCAAGTGACTTGTATGACGTGGCCATGCGTACAGGATTACAGTGGTTATTACTGGGCAATCACACTTCATGCGAAAGAGTCTCAGCCTCATTTGTCAAATCTGCACAGAAACTGAAAGTTTATTCAATCATACGTTGCCCACTAGCTGGATGTGGCATTGATGAACGTCATGTCTCCTGGTAGCATTAGTGTAAATTATTGTCCTTGTGTCTGGTTCTCAATATACACAACATACAGAAAATCTTCTGATGCTTTCATGGTGTAGCCTTACTAAACATTACACATGTCAGATGGGCTAACACACAGCAACATCTTGATGCTTTCAGATGATCTGCTTTTAGAGAGTTGAGATAACTCTGGAGTGAGGTGAGAGGATTCAGTGAGAGTGAGATAAATCAGAGCGAGTAACTCATTGTGTCTCAGCGTAGGTCAGACTGTCTCTGTTGCTTCTGCTGCTCCAACAGCTTCTCTAGAGGTGATGGGCCGCCCTGCCATATGCTCTGTACAACATTACAACAACAATATCAAGTTAAACATATTTACAATATTACAACAACAATGTCAGGTTAAACATCTGTACAACATCACAACAACTATATCATGTTAAACATTATTACAACATTACAACAACTATATCATGTTACACATCTGACGCTCTGCCATATAATGTTCTGTATAACAAGAATATCAGTGTTAAACATCTGTAGCACTATACTAAACAACTAAACCATAGGCAGAGCAACAAACCTATAAATTATATATACATTTATTCATTCTGAGCTCTAACTCTGCCATCAGGAAGATCCAAGCAAAAATTACTTGAATCTTACTAAATATGAACATTTTCGATAAGCCTACTCTTAAATATCTGTCATTCAACACGGAACACAATGTCCACTATCTTACGTATAAATGAGTGCTCCATTGACCAAGCCAACAGGATGATACCATTAAAGGCATTTCCCTGCCACAACACAACCAAAATAGTACCCTTCACAATACAAATATTAGAATATACTTCTGTTTTATAATAGCAATATGAGAAATATAAATGTAAATAATCAAATCTAATCAAATAACTGTTTAAAGCCCGGTTCATCATCATTATCCATAAACAAAATAAGACAAATATAAACAAATATTATCAAACTATACTAAAAGTGAATTTATTACTATAATAATCAAATACAAAATATACTATAAATACAATTAATTACGAAATATGAAAAGAAAAATGTAAAAACTGGAAATTATTACCTGAGCACTGTTTGCCATCACATTAGATTGTTGGGCTGGGGCAAGAGCTCCCACCGCTGAGGGGGCAATGGGCCCCACAGCTCTGCTAGACTGTAGAGTAGGGGACAGAGGCCCCACCGCCGCCTCCACATTGTTCCAGGGGCTCAGCAGCTCACCTGATCTATTTGACCACCCTCCTGTGTCTCCCCTCACCCCTCCCCGCACTGTACCCCCACCCACAGGTTCCCGTGAGAGGTAGCCTGACATCTCGTGGGCATTGTCTGAAAAAACATTTAGTTTAATTTTATTTATCACAACACATTTATCATTGCACACATGTATGTTGATGCTGAACAATGTGAACATATACAAAAGTATAAAAGGAAATAAATACCTCAGATACACTTACATAATATGCATCCAAGACTGTAAAAAAGCGCTTCTGAGAGATAACTTAAGAGTGCGCTATATACACTGTGAGTCTTATAAGTGACCACCCTTTTATATTTGCAATAAAATCGTAACCTGTCGTCATATTTCTATAAAATTTACAGGTTATT
>JAQFZF010003303.1:0-11487 GCA_034695365.1 Enchytraeus norvegicus
AACTTTGGTTTGCTACATGTTCGGAGCAGACGTCAGTAGCCCACTAACGTGTCAGTCCACTGTCGCGTTACTTATCGTCAGTATTTTTTACTGAAGTCTTTTGGAGCCCTCTGACGACTTTCAGGGTGGTCTTTTGGGAAATACCCAGCATCACACTGACGCGTTAGTGAGGACTGAACGATTTTCAACTGATACTAACGCGTCAGTCCTCACTAACGCGTCAGAGGGCTACTGACGTCTGATTTGAACAAACCCCCTATCTCTTTCATGTTAAAGTAGGGTTCTTAAGAATTTAATTATGAGTTACAGAAACATGTCAGAAATTACAAAGATACATTATTAGATAGAATAATTATCGCTCCAGAAGATGATACGTGCCAAATATTTTTATTTATTACCGGTAGGCCTAGGTATTTATTTGCTTCCAAACGCAAGCACTATAGCGCAAAATGCTACTTTAAAAGTAATTAAATCTTATGTATTGTCATGATACTACAAAAATGGTGTCTTTGTAAAAATGCCTTTATATTGGAAGTATAAGATAAATCTACCTGTAGAAATATGTTATTGCACAAAGCGACAGATAAACTAAATAATTATAATACCAAAATTAGAATGAAACAGTAATTTAATGGAGAATCTTATTTTGTACAGACAAAAGCCTATATTTAATGATTTACATATTAAAGATTTATATAATATTTTAATTTCCACTACACTGATTTCTAATTTCATTTATTCACAATCTATCAGCCCTATGAATATAATGAGAACTGTTGTGGACTCATAAGATGTATAAGTTATTGTGCAAAAAATGTAGAGCGTTAGTTCTCGATATTTTTATAGTTATTAAATAAACAAAATGAAATTAGATGAAAAGCCCTATTCTCCCAACGGTATTGCAAGATTTGTTTGTACTCATGGGGTGTTAACAAGTAAACAAAATCTATTTTTGGACATAGTGGAAAACCCAATTGAGTGAAGCTAATATTTTGATATTCCAGAAAGCCACGGACCCCCAACATACTCTTCGCAGACCCCCTCTGGTCCGTGGACCACAGTTTGAAAACCTCTGGTATAAATAGTAAATTAATATCATGGATAGATAATTTCCTATGCCTCCACACACAAAGGATAAGAATCAATGATTCTTACTCCAGTCCATCACCTGTTAAAAGCGATATTCCACAGGGTAGTGTTCTCGGTCCTTTATTGTTTGTCATTTATATCAATGACCTTCCTGATGTTTGTCATAACCTCTGTTCTCTCTTCCTGTTTGCTGACGATGCAAAAAATGTACAAAGTGATTAATCATTATATTGATGTCACAATGTTAACCTCTGCATGTCAAGCACTCTTGGAGTAGTGTAACATATGGTGTATGCAACTCAACACAGACAAGTGTAAGGTACTCATACTAGGCAAATCAGCAGTGACAGTTTTGAGCCAAAATACTACTTTGATATTCCATATAATGAGACATAATACAATTTGAGCTTATTTCCAGTATGAAAGATTTAGGTATCACAATAGACTCAGATTTAAATTTCAAAGAGCATATATATGGCAAAATCAAATTGGCCTTCTCAATGCTGGCTATAATAAATAGAAACTTCTTTAACTTGGATAAGAACACTTTTAAATTGCTTTACAAAAGTTTGGTGCTAAGTCATATATAGTATGGACACTCTGTATGGAATCCATATAGATTGGGTATAATTTCTGATATTGAAAGAGTCCAAAAACGTGCCACCAAAATGGGCAAAAGTTGCAGAAGGTTAAGCTACAGTGAAGGACTACGCGTTTTGGATATCCCGACTTTAAAATATAGAATGACTCTTGGGGCTATGATTGAAGTTTACAAAATTTTGAACGGGCTTATGACACTAGTGTGGCTCCAACCTTATTACGCAATTATGATACAAGAACTCGTGGTAATGATCTGAAACTGAAACACAGTCGATCAAGATTGGATGTAAAAAAATACTCTTTCTCAAGTCGAATAGTGGGCGTATGGAATAAGTTGCCAAATTGGGTTATACTTTCTGAGACTATAAATGGCTTTAAGAATAGTTTGGATAAATTCTGGGATTCAGAAGATTTTTACTATAACTGGGAGGCAGATATAGTAAATATATAGGTTTTAATAATTAAACTTGATAAAAGTTGTATCTTATAGTTGTTGTTGGCTAGTGTGGACGTGGATATAGAGGCGTCAGCCTGCGTCCATGTATACCAATTAAGTTAAGTTAAGTTAAGTTTTGGATGTGGAAATGGACGATAACCCTTTATTACTATTATTATTACTTTAATATTGAAAATGAAAGTCGACTTTGCAAACTTGTAACTACTGTCTGATTATAAAGTGCTCAACCCTATGCTTTTGATCTTGTAATGTAAATTATATGTAGAGCTTTGTTATTAAATATTTGTTTATCTAATCTGTTTATTTAATCAAATTAACACAATCTTTTGAATTATTGGCTAGCAAAATAATTGTACATAATTTAATGTATGTACCTGACATTTGCAGTTCATGATTACTATAATAATCATGAACTGCGCCCTTTGTCCCTGACATCGCCTTTGGATGAGGAACTGGATGTTTAATCCTCATTGTATTGTAATAGGCGTTGATTATTCCAAAATAAATTGTTGGTTGGTATATTTTTAGTGTAATTGTGAGAGTGGGGCTTACTTACATAAAGTTTATTTTTTGCACAGTTTACGATGGCTGCTGGCCCCGTAAATTTTCAGCCCGGAGCGGGGGCAGTACCAGCCATGAAAGTTGAAGTTAGCGTTGCTTGCAGGTAAGTGTCCATGGGTTTAATATATATGATTAATTTTGTGATTTAATAAAACTGTAAAACTAAGTTTAACATATATAGCTAGAGCTGTTTTTATATCGAAGGCTGCTATCTGAGACAGATCCGACTGTGACTCGAACCTGTGACATCCTGCTTATCGAGCAAGCATGTTATTGTACACTAGTTATTCGACTGGGACTCGCGAATTAGAAAATAAAAATTTTCAGTGTGTGCTATTTTATTTAATTTTAAATGTCTAATTTAATAAACATGTGCATAATTTTTGGAAGTAACTTTCAAAGCTGAAAATAAGTGTAGGGCTATTCATGAATCTATCATGAATGTTAAAATTTTATCAATCTTAATCATATAAATTCATTATCTAATCTTTATTCATTTCAATTGTTCATTAAATTCTATTTTAATTTTCTACTTAGCATATTAGTAAATTGTTCTTTACAAGTAAATCGCCATCTGGCAAGAAGGCTAAGCTTCACTTTCGAGTGCGACTAGGTTGTGTATGTGTAAACACTATGTCTGACTATTGCTTCTTGCTAAAGCAGCTTGATGACTCTGTAAATCGAATGCTGTTACCTCACAATGGAGATTAGAGCAGTTTGACGACGCTGTAAATATGTCCCTGACATCATCCTTGGATGAGAAAACTGACGTCTAACCTTTATAATTTATTATGAAATCAATTGCTGCTCCTAGCAATCGAGAATGAAACAGCTTGATGTTAAATTTAATTTAATTAAATTACGTTAAATCAACAGAACTTTCATTTAATTAGCTGATTATTGAATTAGAATACATATCTAATACTATGAGATTTATCAAATTTTCTGCTATTTTATTATATTGTTATTATAATGTGTGCAGGCATTTGAAGGACAAAGATGTGTTTTCAAAGTCAGATCCTATGTGTGTACTCTTTATGAAAGCTTTGGGACAAGATGGCTTTCGAGAGGTATGTTGAAACCTAGAATTGAATTCTTGCAAAGTTAAATTAATATAATGTCTAGTTTAATATAAAGGTTGACTGAGAAAGGAACAGATTTTTTCGCCGAAAATAAAAAAGCCTAAAAATAGATAAATTTGTGACTTTTTTGGGGAAAAAATTAAAACGAGATATTGATTTGGCGACCTCTAGTTCAATGTTCATACTTGGTTATGTTTCTCAGTAGCCTAGTAGCAATTTGCACTTGCGCATAGCACAGGTAGCGCAAGTGCGATTTTCAATAGCTAAGCAGATTCGTAAGACTAGGATATGAAATGCACTGAATTGAGTTTGAATTTCTGGTCTCTTTTTCTAGATATGGGTTCTCCTACATGTTGTAGGCTATATCGAATTGATATAAACACCCTGCCTCATAAAAAACGGCCCCCCTACAATAATGTGAATAACTTTCGAGCAGAATTACGTATTCATTCGCCGTCAGGAGCCCCACTAGAACTACCAATTTGACATATGCCCACAAATTTTGGTCAATATATCTTGAAAAATGAGGAACTGGTGAGTTCTCCTCGCACAAGTGGTGTTTGATGTAGTGGCCAATATGGGATATCTTGATCTTTATTCTGGTTCTTTAAAATGAGCCCTCTTTTAAAGCCGATTCCTGTGAAATTTCGAAGTAATATGGAACAATCAATTCTAGCCAATTTCACCATATTTCGATTGGATGTCTTTCTCAACAAGAAAGTTGTTGATATTTGAGTGTGACAGTATTGCAGTTTCCCAACGTCATGCAATGTTAAATAATGCAAGCATCTTTCAATACTAATTAGTCTATCACTGTCAGACTCAAATATCAATAACCTATTTGTTTTGAAAGATATCAGATCCAAATTTGGTGATGTTGTCTTGAATTGATTATTCAATACTATATCCAAATTTCGCAGGAATTGGATTTAAAAGAGGGTTCATTTTAAAAAATCAGAATAAAGATAAAGCTATCCCATATTGGCCACTACATCAAAAATATTGTGTGCGGAAAACTCTCCCATTTCGTCATTTTTCAATATATATTGACCAGAGTTTGTTGGCAGATGTGAAATTAGTAGTCCTAGTGGGGCTCCAAACGGCGAATAGATTGATAATTTTGTTCAAAAGTTGTTCACATTATTGTAGGGGGGCCGTTTTTTATGAGACAGGGTGTATATAATATGGCTTCATAATGGGCACTACATTTTGTCATTGACGATGGAATAACTTTAGTAGTTGTGTTTTGATCAAACTAATTTTAATTTGTGATTAGACATGAATGATTTCAAAAAGAGTTTTAGTATAAAATATTTTCTTAGTTTGTAATTATTGTAATATTTAAATTATTATTTGCAACTGTTTTAAAGATTTTTAAACTATCATGGATGTATTATTTCAGATTGCTAGAACAGAAATGATAAAGGACACTCTGAATCCAGACTTTGTGAAGAAATTCATTCTGGATTATTATTTTGAGGAATCCCAGAAGATGCGCTTTGAAGTGTAAGTTTTTGATTATGAATTTCAAACAGCTTAGTTGCTTAAATATTCTAAAAGATAAATTCAGATAATCAATCAACAATATGCATGTAACGTCCATTTCACAAACTGGCGACGATATCAGAGATGTCTCGAACTGCAAAAGCATTGTTAAGAAATGGTAATATCTTTTGTAGGTTGAAATATTTGTTTTGCAGCACACAAGTCACCACAGAACGTAATGCTGCAATTTGTATTCGGCCTATTTGTCCTATTTTTTTTCGTAAAATGTTCGTTCATCATTTCTTATTTTAAAAATACGCTTTCTTTCACAAATCATTCCAATTTTGTCTGTGCGCAGTGTCCAATTGTCCATGGTTGTTTTTCTGTTGATAGTAACAGTAAACATCTATTAGAAATTCATCCTGACAAATGCACAATTCAACAAGCTAGAGATACACAAAAGCATTAATACAATTTTAATGTAGAACATAGGAAATTAGAAACTGATTTAGCTTATAGTGTTAGCTTATAGTGTTCGGATGTTTTTATGACTTTGGATGTTTATTATTTTAGATATGATGTGGACAATCCTGATTCAAGACTGGATAGGCAGGTTAATAAATAATATTTTTCCTTTAAATACAACGACAATTATAGTGCTACAAAGATCCATGAGAACATTGAGTTATATGTAGCCAACTCCAGTACCTTAGGCAATATAAAATTTCAAATTATTCATTGTTTACAACTAAAAATAAAAATAAAATCATTGCAAGAATGTGAACTATAGTGCAATTAGTACATCCCTGACATCGCCTTCGGCTGAGGATACAGATTTTAAATCCTCATTGATTGATTCATTGATTAATTACTTATTGTTTTATTAATAATAAATAAAAATAATTAGCAGTTTAATGTATGTCTCTGTCTAGATATTCCTAAAATAACGTTTTATTTTGTTATCAAATAACTTATTACGATAAAGTTCGAATATTTTCAATATTACATACATGTGTTGTTGTGTATCCAATGTTTAACAAAATCTTAGAACAATATTATATTTTTATATCACATTTTGTGAGTCAATTTTTTAAAGTATGCAGTGTGCACTATTCTCTGTATACAGTGTGATGTTCTTGAAATCGGTGATATTGTGTTATCTAGATTTATAAATTGCTTTATTTACTCACTTGTTTGTATTAAATTTTTTATGATGCTATTTGTTGTGATATTCAAACAAATGTTTATATTGTGAGGTTTCATATGAAGTATCGCTACAAATGTATCGGCTTATTTATGACCGGTAGTGCATGTTTACTATTACAAACTTCAGAGAGTTTAAAAAATCAAACGGAAGTCCACGCATTGTTGTGAAGCTCATTATATTAATCTCGATATATCATTTAGCCATTCTATGTATTTATTATTATTATGTGGAGCCGATTTGACATTAAAAAAAATTATTGAAAACTGTCATATTTTAATGCATAACTATGGCGAGTCAAGGTTGGTCTTTACAAAGATGGCGACGCTATCTGAGCCTGTCTCAGCAACCAATGAATGCGCCTGATTTTGAATTTATCCGTTAAGCGTGCATGGACACAGTTGCTTACAAGTGCTGTTGGAGACGTCCCTGATATCGTCGTCAGATGATGAAACGGACGTTAACCCCGTATTGTATTGTTGTATTGTATTAATGTAAATGTTTACAGTATGCCAGTTGTGTGCAATTGTAACATTTGAACCGGTTTTGGTTCAATATAACAGTGATCAATGCTGTTGGGACATCTCTGACATCATCTCTGGATGAGGAAATTGACCTTAAACCTTTATTATTTTTATTTTTAGGATTTTCTAGGTAGCATGGAATGCTCTTTGGGAGAGATAGTTGGATCACCTGGTAGTAAACTGGATAAACCACTTCAGTATGTCATCTTGTTGTTCATAACGTCCCTGACATAATCCTTGGATGAGTAAATGGACGTTAAGTCTTTACTTATTATTATTATAAATCTATTCTGTTAAATTTATAGTTAGTTTTGTGCTATTTGATAAATATTACAATATTTTGAGAAGATGAACACTGTTAGGGTTTAGTTTGTAGCTACCCTTTTAGTTAAGTTTCTGTTAACATAATTATATGAATTAATTATAAACTAACCAAGAACAAGGCATGCACTTGTTGATCTCTCTAGTAAAGTGTAAGCCAAATTTTACGTCTGTTTCCATATGTCAAGGATAGGATTGCATCGAAAGCTGTGCAAAATTTTATGGACAATGTGTGAGAACATAGTAGTAATATAAATTAATGTGACACTGCTGTATTTCAATAATGACTTGTCACTGTTTTTATTTTTTCAGGGGCGTTGGACAGAATTCTGGAAAAATAATTGGTATATGTCAGAAAAAATATTAATAATAAATTAATAATAATGTTGTCAGATATGCCCTATATATTATATATTTAAATTCTGACGTATTTACTATGCATACGTCTTGAATTTCCTTAAATTAAGATTTATTAACTTTTATTTTAAAATCCGCTGTGGGGGATTGGCACCGAGCGTTAGGTGACCAACTTCGGTTTGAGTGATTGCATGCGTCGTGGGAACGATTCCCAGGTCAGTCAACAATACTATCCAATGCACATTGGCACGGATGCATTAATCGGTTCCGGTAGGTTCAACGTATATCTGCGCTACCCTCTTGAGGCGCTTTTGGCTGTAACGATCCAATAGATCAGCAATGGAGAGACTAGATGTGAATGTCATTTGTATGGAAATAGACGAATAAAATAAATAGAAGAAAGTTAGTGTGTCCATGCTGCTTGCACCTTGTGAGATATTTCTTTATATCAGCCTCAGACGATAAAACTGAAGTCAAATCCATATTGGATTGCAAATACAGGATCATTTTCTTTAGACGGAAACACATTTTCTCTAGTTAGACATTGCACTATCTGTTCTAAACTTGTTTAGTTTCTTTAATCAATCAATCAATGAGGATTTTACATCCAGTTCTTCACCCGAAGATTATGTCAGGGATTCTTTAAATTTTCTATCTATAGTTGTATAATTTGTATGATATATATTGTATGATTATAATTTACTTATTTCAATCAATCAAGCAGAAGCCTTTTTTTATAGCACACTCTTAACAGAAGTCTCAGTAGCGATTTTGAACAGTGAAAGGTAGAGCAGCCTTGCAGCTCTTGCTTACCATATGCCACAATTGATGTGACAATTCCTCTGCTAAATCTGGAATTTGAGTGACCAAAGGGTCAAATACACAGAAGTCATCCCACAGACCACACAGTCCTTCACTGCGGCATCTGCATTAGTAGCTTCTTTAGAATCTTAAGATATCTTAAGGAACAAAAATGTGAGTTCTAGAATGTTGCTTAATATGCCACTTGGCACTGGTTGTGAGTGTTGGGTAATATCTTGTCAGATAGAAAAAAGATTGAAATCAGCAGATATGTGGTGTCGTAAAAGAATGATTCTTATATGATATATTGATTCCAACAAATGAAACAGTTTTATGTAGAGCGAACACCACAAGGTAAATGTTGAAAATCATTAAATGACGACAACTTGAATATGTGGGACTTGAAGTGAGAAAAGAGCGACTGGATGATTTGATACTAAATAGATGAATTCAAGGAACTAGAGGTAGGTGAATGCCATGGCAAAAATTATATTAAGGTGAGCTTATGCAATAATTGGATGCGAACTCCATTGACCGAGGAAGAAATAACGAATATAACAGTGATAAATACACAGCTCACCATTAAGGATGGATAACGTTGGAGAACCATGATTGCCTGCATCTTTAATGGACACGACACATAAAGAAGAAGAAGTATAATTTGTATATATTGATATTATATATAACAATATATTGATACATAATATTGCTTGCTTGGAAAAAGTTGGACTCCCAGGATCTGCCACTTGGCAGAGCACTAGATAGATAGATTGATTGCTTGCATTTATACTTGTTGTTTGTGTTTATCAATAGTAAGAGCTGAGGAGGTCAGCAGTTGCAATGTAAGTTTACCTCAATATTATTATTATCATTTACCTGATTGATATATAATACAATATACAATTCATGTATGACATTGTGTGTGTGTACATGTGTATAAGGATGGTAGGTAGGTAGGGATGTGTGTGTTTAATGTCAAGGTTCAGAAGCCGAAGGGCTTTTCTTCAAGACGGCTCAACACAATTGAGCACAACCGTCACAAAGATTGGGGTTAAGCTTATTACAGCTTTACTCCACTTAAAGTGTCCTGCAGTCCATTACAGACCACCGAGTCTGAGATTTGTAAGAATTATAAGGATTCATAAGATCTATAAGAATTATAACGATTTATAGGGATTTATATGTATAAGGAATTAGTTGCAAAAGCATTATCTATTTATAACAAGATATATATTATTGGTCTTAATTAATAATTGGCTAGATCTTTTAATAATTTAGACTATGCAATGTGCATATATGATTACATTTACCATTGGCCCGTAGTGGCGGTTCTAGGCCGGGGCCAAGGGGGCTGTGGGGCCCGTGACCCCAAAATTTTCATTTGGTCCCCAAATTTTTTCATGCTTAACATTGTTGAATAGGAGCATCAGTGTAAAATATTGGATTTGGCCCCCAACTTGGCCCCCCCTAAATTTTTCAGGCTAGAACCGCCACTGTCGTTGGGCCTTTGTGTTTGTCCACTTGTCTTTACAAACTAATGTGTACGTTTGATAATTGTATTTTATTGAATTTAGATGAATTTAATTTTGTATATTGAAGTTAATGTCATTGATTCAGCTCAATTGCAGTATAATTGATCATTGTGTAGTATTATTTTGCGACGTCCCTGACATCGCCTTTGGGTGAGGAACCAGACATTAAATTCTCGTTGAGTTTACTAAATTCTCTATTGTAGGATTCCGTCACGTTACAAATTTCTGGTAAGAAGCTTGATCGCAAGGATTTCTTTGGAAAGTCCGACCCATTCCTTGTCTTCAGTCGCAGCAATGAAGACGGATCGTGAGTGTGATTGTGTTAAAATGTATCTCAGCTTCTGTAGTCTATATGTTTCTTTAAAAAATAATATTTATATTTTTTGCAGCCTGGCTCAATTGTTAAGTGGGTTGATATTTTGTGCCAAAGATCTTGAAATCCTCAAGTCAATCAGAGAGTAAAATCTCGAATGTGCAAGGGGCCAACCCAGCCGGCCATCTCTTTTGTATTTGGGTTAATTCGAAGCAAGTGGTACTTAGTGCGTGACTGCTACAGAAGCTTGTGAAGTCAGGTCCGATGTACATAGTATCTCTGACGATTGGCGATCTTATCATTTGATTTTTGACAAAGCCAGCTGTTTCTGTAATGCTTAATTTGCCTAATTCTTAATGGATCGAATGTGAGCCTGGTGACCTTACCACTAGATTAATGATAATTCTCACCTGTTGCTGAAAGTGCTTAGAATATGGATCAGCTCTGCACTAGGAGCCAGTGTTTTCTCTGTGCTACTTTGACCTTGTATAATAATAACAAGCATAATATAGCTTATACATGATGTGTGACGTCCCTGACATCGCTTTCGGGTGAGGAACTGGACGTTAAATCCTCACTGATTGATTGATTGATTGATTGATTGATTGATTGATTCACACAGCCACACTGTAGTTCACCGTACGGAGGTTATAAAAAACAACCTCAACCCAACCTGGAAACCTTTCAACCTGAAGGCCAGGGTGCTCTGTAATGGAGACTATGACCGGTTTGATATATAATTTAATTAGTAGTAGTAGTAGTAGTATTTTATTAGCAACTTCATTGTGACATATGCACAATGTTGCAAGCTACACATAATACACATAATACACATACATACACATACATACACATAATGTACACATAATATACAGTACAACAATAATAAATCCTTAATTAGAAGCAGATGGAGTTTGAGTCTTTCTATAATGGAGCTTAACACAATGGTAGTCGATATTATCGTCGATTATATGGATAGCCATATAATCCCGTGTTGGGCCCAGGATATTTGAGAATAGTCCAACCGATAACTGCACGTGTTTCGTAAGAGCTGACTAATGCAGATAACGAGGAAGTCAATGGAAAACCCCCCCAACGAAATTTCTGGACCAATTTTTTTACATGTGTTGCTTGTCAATAAATCTCTCTCTCTCTCTCTCT
>JAQFZF010003304.1:0-11486 GCA_034695365.1 Enchytraeus norvegicus
AGACTTCATAGATGAAATCGGCAGAAGGTTCCATTGTATCACCGGCGACCAACGAGAGAAGGCCTTCCTCTGGCAACAACTGTCCATGGTGCTGCAACGCTACAATGCAGTATGCTTTCGCGGCAAGTTCGCTGACACGGCATTCCAAAGATCAGGAGATTTATTTTAACTGCTATATTTTATCTTGACTTCTTTTTTAAACACAATAAATCTATTTTATCATAAATTTTAGCCCAGGGTCGTTTACCACCCAGGGCATTAAATTTTCTTTAAAAAAAATTAAATAATAATAATAATAATAATATTAATCCACCGCCGTCTTACACACACAAAAATAGCGCAACGAATAATTATAATTAGCACACAAAACATTTTGTACTATAAACGCTAACTTTGGTTGCGGACAAGGAGGTTAAACCTTGCTTGAAAAGCTAACAGCAGAGATTATCACGTCAATCAAAATAATTTCACTTGAGTTGTTGGTTTTATGTATAAGCTAATTTGTGGGTCCCGTTATCGTAGAAACAAATGCGAAAAACAATCTTAATTTCATTCGGTGTAGTATAGGCCTGTGTTTCTCAAGCTGTGGGTCGCAACCCACAGGTGGGTCGCCGATTCCTTTTAAGTGGGTCGCCGAGGTCTTAGTTAATTTTTTTTTCGAGATAACTATTTTAGTACAAGCCTACATGGAGTAAAACTCTTATCTTCGTATGTCTCCGAGGATTTACACTTTTCACGTATATTTGATTTTGTAAATATAACATGTTACATATTTATGCTTTTGCAAAACACTAAATAGCCTATAGTAGATCCATATAAAAATGCTCGGTGGGTGACCGTGGATCGCGACCAAATTTTTATATTTTTACTAGGTCGCGACCACGTCGAGTTTGAGAAACTCTACAGTCAACGAAATGTCATCATAATCAATATCGAAACAGTCAAAGCTCAGTTGGAGCTAAAAGAGCATTTTCTAAATGCTAAATATCAATAATATGTCCAGTAATTAACAACATCACAGTGGAAAGCTCTTATAGACAACTTTATCACATACTTTGTTTTCTCTGTCTCTCCAGATTTTATATTCTATCACAACCTAAGCAAGATTGCTTTCTGAGCTCGCATCGGTCAAAGTTCATACCCACATTTAGCTAATCTATATTTTTTCGGTTGGATAGCGTTGTCGGAAACCCGCTTGGTATTACCCTGTCACATCGTATGCGGCCTTTGGAAGGCTAGACCACTTCCCATTCACTTCCGAAAAGTTCCCCTGAGATACCTTGTATATAGAGGCGGTATAAATTGTCCTTGGCATAGTATTGGTAATTGGTATTTGAATATTTCTTGTAGGCCTACTTCAGCAATTTCTTTAAACAAATTTATCAGGCTCTATGCGGCTTATCTTCTTGGTCCGTGTGACTACTCTAGATTTCCAAAGCACTAAAGAATTGATGTAGTCCTACATGCAATCGTCGACATATGAAATTATATTCGTGCAAATTAATTATTTTAAATATCCTACCCGCACTGCTTAGTGAGCTTGCAGTAGCGTCAAATCTTCTTTATAATACGGCACTAGTATAATGATCATAACCGACGAGGTCATAGCCAAAAACACAATCCAAAAAAATAATCGATCCAAAACATGTGCCACTTCCTTCCACTCGTGACTTAAATCCCCCTTTCGCTCTCTCGACTGCAACCGCCTCCTGCGCCTCGGGTGAAACTCTCCATCTAGCGAATATTCATATTTATCGGCATAACCGTTCATTTTAACGACGGTTGTCGGTCGCAGTAGACCTAATCCCCGGGCTATACGTCTTAGACCGCCTTTTAGATCAATAGTGGAATCCTCTGGTGATTGAAACAAGAGATTTCCTGCCATTGTTTTGGGTTTCCGAGCCCGCACTCTAAGCCACCTGGCGAGGTGGTGGAGAACAATGACTCGGAGCCACCGAGGCACTGGACATTCAGGGTCGCGATGATGGAGATTGAGGACTAGAACTGTGAGGCAGACTGATATGGTGCCTAGCCCCATAGTGCACGTCAGGAATATCACTGGAAATATCAATCAATCAATCAATACGGGTTTAACGTCCTTTCATCATAAGCTGACGATTTCAGGGACGCCTCTAGCAGTACGAGCAAAACTAACTAGTCCACTCAAACGCAGTTAGCAAGTCACCAATTCTGAAAGAGGACAGGGGCCAACACTGGTCAAACACGGTGCCAATCCATTTATCAGTAAAACTGACAATAATAAAATGAATAAATCGGAGGAGGGAAAAAGTAATATATAATGATGGAAAAAATGTAAAATATAAAATTATTATAGAACAGTAACAGTAACAAATAGAAAGAAATTGATAATTTTTAAGTGATCAAATAATAACTTATTTCTCTCCATCTGCTTTCGTGCCTAGATGTATTAGCATAGCAGAGTTCTAGGTTACCACACATGTTGTGGTCCTTGACTGCAAGACTCCATTGACCATGTAGCGCTGGAGTAGAATTTTGTTAAGAGCGGTCTTTATAAACCTACATAGATCTACTGATTGTTTTGTTAATTGTTATTGTGCCTAGCATAGTCTTAAAGAATTGACCCTACGAGTTATTCGCATGACTGAAATACATAGTAATACAACAGAATGATTTAAACAAAAATTATTATTATTATAAATGGTCAAATAGTTTGACCATGCAAAATATCTATTTGTCTCATAGTGCAAATTAAAATTATTAATGAAAATACGTTAATTTAAAAAAAAAGTCTATCACATAGACGAATTCGGCGAATTGTAATTTTAGTCTATCGTAGGTTAGTTAGTCCTACAATAACTAATTAAAAAGATTAGTGTGATCTATCCCTAAATGTTGGAGTTCCTAAAAATAAATACGTTATGGAGTATTTATGTGGAGGATATGATATTATTTGAAGCCCCAGTTTGTCATGGCAGATCATTTGTCTATCATGTAGGATTTACTGAATTCGAATGAGATTTCCCATTTTACTTTTCCATTTTGCAAAAGATTTATTAGATTTCGTTGACTTATGACTGCATATAAATGATAAGCCAGGTTTTATCCTTAGCTTTGAATTTATTATTATAGTCTAAGCCTATTTTGGCTGTGACAAGTCTAAGAACATATTAAAATTCGAAATCATTGGTAGTAATTTGTTCTTAGTGCGTAGAATCGGTAGTGTTTAGGATAGCGCAGTCAAAATAAAATAAAATAAAATAACGGTTTAACTTCCGGTTCATCATCTGACCACGATATCAGGGACGTCTCAGACAGCACATGTCACACCAGCAGGTCCACCCAAACGCAGCCGGAAAAATCATGCTGAAAGAGAGAGGGTAAAACAAGGTGCATGTTCAATTATTAGTCTTAAAATAAACGATTATACAATAGAAATATCTCCAAAGAGGGAAGTAGTGAGACCTTTGACATGTTGCAGGACACATGCACTTGTTAGCCTCCTTGTACTTGATTCGAAAATCAAGTTTTGACTAATATCAGTGGAGCTGATTTCATTAACGGTATCGGCAGACAGATTGCGCTGTATACCAGGGATCAGCTAGAGACCTCTTTCTTTTGCAGAGGCTCTCAATAGCTCAGAAGAGGTTTAAAGTGGTTTATTTTCGCGGGTCTTTTAATCTAGTCAATCTCGAGTAGCCGGGCCACGATTCATTCCGTTCTTAATGAATCGTTTTTATAAAACCCACTGACATGGCTGCTAGTGTTAAAAGTGTAAAAAAATTAGTGTACGAATAGATTGTCAGGTCAGGAATCAAACAAATAAATGGCCCTGCACTACAGACCAATGACATACTATCCGATAATTCAGCTATTATTTATTTAGGCGTGGGTCTGCTATTAGGCGGTGCACTCAGACAGAAATATATATTTATTTACATGACGCGATCGATCAATCGATCAATGATCCTCGTTAATTTTTTATGATCGATTATTTTAACGTACGGCTCCTCACCCGAGGTCGATGTCAGAGACGAGATCTCTCTCTCTCTAGTGCACTGCCAAATGGCAGGTCCAAGGTACATATTCTGAAGCACAGTCTTCTTTCACACTCATTACTGAGCACTCCATCGATCATCAAGTTGATCCCATCAAAAAGACCATGCCTTTACCACATCCAAAATGTAACTCTTTTTCTTGGATATATATATTCTAACTGCCGAGGTGGTTTACCGTGGCCTTCCTCAGTATAAAAATATCTGCGTTAGTCGGCTTTTACGAAACATGGGCAGTTTTCAGTTGGTCTATTCTCAAGTTTCCCGGATCCAACACGGGTATGAGACGAGATAATCTGGTGTAGGTCGTAGCATTCCGCATTCAGTTCAAGAGGCATCAAGATTTCTAACCTATGACGGGGATGTGTAGTGAGGTCCTAGGCACATTCTCAGCCACCATGAGGAGGAATACAGTAAAGGCGAGGAGCACCGAGATCCCTAGAGCAATTTTCTCCCCGGCATCAGGAGGCAGACAGAAGACGACCATGACAAGGACAGAGAGAAGGGTACAGGGCAGGATGATGTTCATGACGTAGAAGGTGTAGCGCCGTCTTAGATACAACGTAAACTCTACATAGGGGTAGCGAGTGTTAGGGCAGCATGGTAGTACGTTCTCCTGTAAAAATAACAATACAATACAATACAATACAATGAGGATTTAAGTTCATTTAACGTCCAGTTCCTCATCCGAGGCGATGTCAGGGACATCTCAAGCAGCCGTACAATTGCAAGCAGTTCTATACCACCAGAACACACTTGTAAATGCATGAACGGAAGAGAAAGTGAGATCTGTAACAGTACAGATCCATCAGCCAGGGTAAGAAAATTTGATTAAACAGATCTATGGAAGAAATCTAACATATAACAGTTATATAAGCAATTTAATGATAATAATAATTGCGACGCTGTATGCAGCTTGCCGCGGCTCTTTTAAATTTGATGATCTCGAGTTGTCAGGCCACACTCATTACGTTCATATTTTGTCATTTTTATAAAAATTTAAAAACCCACACAACTCTCCACATACAGGTTGAAAAATAATAATAATAATATTATATAAGGATTAACGTCATTTCGTCCGTTGCCTCATCCGAACACGATGTCAGGGACGTCCCAACAGTAGCCTATATATCACTACACACCAGTTCACCCAAGACTGTCTAAACAATTAAAATACATCAGCATCAATAATAAGAAAAATTACAGTATTATCATCATCTATTGGAGATCATCCAAGCCAATATGGAGCACTACGTCTTAGATAAAGTTTGAAATTCACATAATGATAGTTAACTGTTAGTGTTGGGGCAACATGGCAGAAAATTTTCTGTAAGAAATAAAAAACCAATAAAAAAATTCGATGACATTTTGAACCAGAAGTGCCAAAGTAGGCTTACAGAGTTTATAGTTCGTTAATTTTAGCTGATTGTTTTGCCTATTTAAGAAATTGTAGAGTATTTTGCTTGGATGACATCGCCCTTTGTTAATGTAGATGTCTTATATTTTCATGGTTTTTACTGTAGGGCCTACATGTTTAGGCTATTTTATTTTCTTGGATCGCGCAATTTCAAGCGCCTGTGGGATTCGTAGTTGGGGCAATAAATACCTCTTTTGTATTCTACTGTATTTCAATTTAGGACTATAGATCTCTTGCAATTATGTTCAACTCAGTAACTGTTGTAATGCTTTTAAGTCGTTAGTAAAATTCAAATAGTATGAAGAAAAATAGCCAGTGGCGGCTCCACGCCGGGCCAGCCGGGGTACGTGCCCCGGCTGAAGAAGGCAGTGCCCCGAGAGGTGTCCCGCAGCAGGTGCCTCGGCAGGAAAATGAAATCTCATAATAATTGTACTATTCCGGTATTATTTCATGAATCATGGACAATGTACATTGACTTTTATAAATGGTAATGATTGATGAAGTTTGTGTAGAGTGTTAATTTGAGTAAAATGATGTTTAAAATTCAAGTACTTCAAGTGCCCCGGCAAGCCCCAAATGCTGGCGCCGCCACTGAAAATAGCATTCAATTTGTGAAAATATTAACCAGTAGACTATTCAGAAATATTCACAAATATCGGCACGAAATGGGGGGGGGATTAGGATGGTCCGATCCCCACCCCCCGCTTTAGAAAGCCCGATCCCCCCCCCTCTTTATTTTAAGGTGGAGGTTAGTTCATCCAATCTTTAATGTAAACAAACCGAAACATATGAGTACAAATTTTCATTTCCGATTAGGGAGAGGGTTAGGGTCAGTGTCGGGGCCAGCCGGGGCACGTGCCCTGGCTGAAAACGGTCGTGCCCCGGCTGGTGCCCCGGCTGGTGCCCCGGCAGCAGGTGCCCCGGCATGAAAATATATATTTTTTTGTTTTCATTTTGATTGAATTAACAATTCCATGACTTGAAACCATGACTGCATTATCGCGTTAATCTCATAATTATGCTATTCCGGTATTATTTCATGCATCATAGACAATGGACATTGACTCCTATAAATTGTAATGATTGGTGAAGTTTATGTACAGCGTTAATTTTAGTGAATGATGTTTAAAATTCAAGTACTTACAACATTTCATGATTTTTCATCAGTTTTATTGTGCCCCGTCTCGGGACTTTGTACCACGGCAGTGCCCCGGCTTGCCCCAAATGCTGGCGCCGCCACTGGTTAGGGTGGGGTCAGAGTTAGTCCTAACCTAACAATAACCCGTACCCTAACCCAAAATCTAAATTTTATGAAAAATTTTAAAAGTTTCATTTATTTATTTCTATGAAAATTTGGTTTGTTGACATTGAAGATCAGGTGAACTAATCCTTACCTTATTTTAATACTAGTGGGCTGGCTCAGACACTTAGCCCATTCTAGACTGTACACAGTGTATACAGTGTACAAAGTGTACACATTGTACAAAGTGTACATAATTTCAGGAAAATTGGTTCCGATTATCCATTTTGAAATAATTGCTTTGTTCACACACAACAAAATGGTCTGATTTGAAAACTCGGCTACAAAGCCAGGATAAAGCCAGCTATGTGCAATATCTGTCCCAGAGGTCCTCAAAATCTGCCCACAAGCTGAAGCTGCTGAAGATTAAAGGAGATTAATGACTTATTTCATGATTAATGTCGTATTTATTTTAATAACGTGTAGGCCTGTGCGTCACGATGCTTCGAATTTATAACGTTGGGATTAAGTCTGCTCGCGTCAGCAAAACATTGCTGTTTTCTAAATTTCTATTTTTAAAATATTTAGATACGATTCTCTCTCTAGTTTATCCACTCGTGATTTGCTCTATTGTTTTCGTCATTCTCAACATTATTGTTATTCTACTTCTCTCTGACGGATTACGACATTTCTAGATCTACTTATGTTAGCATCCAAGCCAGTAGCATTATAAAATCATACAATGTGAACAATCACTTAGCAATAAATATTTTGTACATGAAAACACGATTATAACGACCTCTTTTTCGTCGTGTCATTAGGCATTGAGATATAACAATATCGTTTTGAACTTCTGTTATTCAGCGAATTGATGCCTCTTGAACTGAATGCGGAATGCTACGACCAACACCAGATCACAATAACTACTGCACTATAAAAAGGCTAAAGGCTAAACCATAAAAAATAACAATTTCCCGTACTAAATGCGGAAATCCCTGACAGAACTTTGTAAACAGATGCGTTCTGTCATCTGTCACTCAACATTAATTTTATTGCACCGTTATTTTATAAATCAATGTTACTATAAACATTAGCACGGTGTACGGTAATATTAGAGCCATTCTACATAATAATATTATTTCAAATTAAACAATTTTTAAACTAGTCTAAATTTTCAATGTTTTTATTCATTTCATTGCGGCAACGAGCCAAGCTTGAGCCACCTCACCCTCTCACTGACACTGAGAGGTTCCAATCAACTTGGATTTAACGTCCGGTTCCTCTCCGAAAGATTGCCATTAATAAAGAACTCAAAAATTATTAATAAGAAGAGAAACATTCAACAGGCTAATTGAAAGCAACAGAACGTATTTTTAAATTTATTTTAAAACAATTAAAATTTAATAAATAAATGTTTTTGGTTTAAATATTCTTAAAAAATGAATGAAATTATTTAGTAAAATTGTGGGTTTTATGGATAAATGGACTTGCAGCGTGGCTGAAAAGTGCTGTTCCCTGTTCTCTTTCAGCACTTGTGACTTGCTAACTGCGTTTGAATTGAAACGGTTAGTATGGCATTGTACAGTTGTAGACGTTCCTGATATAATCATCAGATGATGAAACGGACGTTAAAACACTATTGTAATGGTGTATTGTATTGCACTAATAATTTTTATTATAAATATATCTTTTTTATTTCATGGATAGGAAGGGACCAGACCACATTGCACAACGAGATTAAGAAATTAACAGAAACTAAGAAAAGGCAAACTTTGTAAACAGATGCGTTCTGTCATCTGTCGAATACACGAATAGAAAAAAAATTGATTGATTTGAGAAATTGAGATTAATAAATAATGCAAACCTTCCACTCTGCCTTGGTCTGATAGATATGCCACTCGCCGTTCAACCTGAAGTCATGCGTTTGAACCTCAGCAGAGCTGTTGGTGATGTTCATGCGAGAGCTGTAGTAGGCCCAGGCACCGAACTGTAGGGGGCAGGACTGGTCGTCGAATGGGAAGTAGCGGATATCTATGTCACAGGTTGTCATGAACACACTACCGGGCTCCCAGTGCACTGCACCGGTGTGCTTGATGAGCACTCGTACCTTGCGGAAATCTGGTGCCAACTCCTCAGCTCTGTGGAAAATGAAGATATTAATCAATTAGTCAATCAATGCGCATTTAGCGTCCGTTTCGTCATCTGATGACGACATCGGGGACTTATTTTAGAAGTATATATCTTATAGATATATACAAGTGCTTGTAGAAGATAGGACCTGAATTTTTTAGCCTGGTTTATTTAACTTCTAAAACACCTCATTTTATTACTACGTTAGTAAATAAATTTAAAATTTTACAAATCTAATTCAAAACAATCCCTAAGACAACCAGCATCAAAGCGCTGCAGGACAGTCGACAGTCTCTGCCAGATGAAGCCAGCCTCTCACAAGTCACCGAACTTTTGAGCCATTCTCCTTCCAATTTTCTCTATTAAATTTTGCTCTTTTGAAATGCTGGGTCCCATAAACTTTGCTCTTTCTTGCTCCCGAGTCCCATGGTATTAAGCGCCACGGGACAAGTTATCCTGATTGGTTTTGATTCCTTATGTATGACGGTATGTATTTAAATGGCAAGATCCGGTTGCGTAACGGTTAAGCGACTCGATTGCTGATCAATAGGTCTGCGGTTTGAATAAAGGGTTCACCCGTCACTCATGTAGTCCTTGGACTGCGAACCTGACGTTACATTCGGCGCTCGCTTGGTCTGTATGTCACGTATTTTCATTTACAAAGCCAACATCATCTTACTGTCAACTGATGCAGGCTTCAAGCATGCAGGTCCATTTCAGGTAGGTCTATGTTTGAGTGCGGTTATCATCCATGTTCAGAAGCACAAGGCATGTTTTCAAGACGGATTAACACAATCGAGCGTAACCGTTTGCAAAAGTTGGTTAAGGTTATAATGATGGGTATTTTGTGGGCTCTAGCCCACAAAATATCCAGCAGTTTACTACCTATCACCGTTCACCGAGTGAATACTATACAATATACAGTAGCCTACTGGTAGTAAAGCCTTAAAAATGCTCTCTACAAAACATTGCACAATAGACACACAGTAAGTGACCCATCACCAGCAGACATAAAATAATTAGCCAACAATCAGCACATTTCACATCAGACAATAGCCCACACAGTAAATGACCAAGAACCAGCACTCAAACAGCAATTGGCTAACAATTAGCCACGGACCACAATACTCTGTCGGCTTCAATATAAGCCACGCCCGCAGGCCTACAGTAGGCTACGGGTCGCGTTGTCTCAGTCAGAAATTGTTCCAGAAACGTATCCGTGACGCGTAACGCGTAACGAGTAACGCGACAAGGAAATTATAATAAAGGATACAATACAATACAATACAATGAAGATTTAAGTTCATTTAACGTCCAGTTCCTCATCCGAGGCGATGTCACGGACGTCTCAAGCAGACCATGCAACTGCCAGCAGTTCTATACCACCAGAACACACTTGTAAATGCATGAGCGGATGAGAAAGCGAGATCTGATACAGTGCAAGTCCATTAGCCAGGGCAAGAGAATCTGATTACACAGATCTATGAAGGAAACAAATGGGTTTTCAGCTTACCCTGAAAGGTTGTTTATCATGTTACATGATCTAAGATCTTGTGGCAAAGAATTCCATAGTGTTGGAGCGGTAAAACTGAACGATCTCCTACCTATTATATAGATGATCGTATATCTGGGACAGTAGTAAGACAGCAACTGAAGAAAATCTGTATCGGTACTAATGTATGAAGCAAACTCAAATGTTAGCCAGGAGAACAATTGAAGCACAAAGAACGAAAGTATTAATTAAATCAAAGCTTAGATCGTCTCTCAAAGGTGTCAAAAATTGTATCGATATTTGAGGTCTTAGACACAGGATCACTGTTGTGTATACACTCTAAAATATTTTCGAAAGGATAACATAATTACGAGTATTTACAACTTTGTTATGTTTTCAGATATTTTGCATAAATTCTCGGTCTGTTTCTTAGGCTGATGTAGACAACACCTAGAAAGATTGATTATATCGAATAAAATAATTAGGCATAATTATTATTTCTTCTGATAATAATAATTTCTCAGGGAGTTAATGTGAGGGCTTCTACGCCTATACATGAGGAATCCAACGGATTCCTGCAGGACTTTGGGGGGATTTTTTTTGTATATTTTTGGTGCCTTGGGGGGATTATTTCAGAATCTTGGGGGGGATTTTCCCAGAACCTTGGACGAATGCGATAAAAATGACGATGAAAAAAAATTTGCTCGCTTCGCTCGCACCATTTTTTTCAATTTTAATGAAAACCACACGTGGGACTATACCAAAAATAAATGTCTTGAACATTTTAATGCTTTTCTCCTCATCAAAATTAATGAGCGGTCAGAGTAAACAACTTTGCCCCCCCCCCTCAACTACTACTAGAAATTCCTCTCGCCCGCTAAAGAAAGAAACCGCCTTAACCCGAGCCCGTATGTTTTACTCCAATGGGGGGGGGGAGAGGGGGTGGGATTTCAGATTCCACCACCATGGGGGAGATTCCACCACCTGTTAATGTGGGCCTATAACGTCCATTTTCCTATTCAAGGATTGTCAGAACATCAGTGCTCGTCGCTGATGATGCCTTCGACACAACCAGATTTAACGTTCTGATTTGACTTCAGTTTGCAGTAGATTAACGAGGTCTGAAACCATTATTGTTGATTTGACCTACAGTTAAATTGGCTAGCGACCCTT
>JAQFZF010003305.1:0-11485 GCA_034695365.1 Enchytraeus norvegicus
AATATCACGTAAAATGTAAAATATGGAACTACTTTGAGAGTTTATTTCTCTCGAATTCATAAATAGGCTTAGTATTACAGTACGATAGTTTTCTTTTATATTCACTGATGTTTGATAATGTTTACCTTAGATCAATTTATTTTTCTGTACATGTATTTATGTTTGCCATTCAATTGGTGCAAATAAACTATATATATAAACTTGAACTGAAGTAAAATGCTAAGTTTAACGTCTGTTTTCGTATCCAATCATACTCTCAGTGACGAACCCGGCTGGTACTCGAACCTCGTGGCCTCTTGCTTATCAGGCAAGCTTACTACAGAATATGCCATCTAACTAGTCAGCATGTAATATACATGTATTGTATGCATTGCATATTGCATGTCATATTTATAATAGCAGCAACGTAACATATAGTGAGTCTATATCTATCGATCCAGTGCTCTGTTAGATGGCAGATGCAAAGGACAAATTATCATCCATAATCTTTAATATCGCTCTATAATGAGCACAGCATCGATGATCCCAGTACAAATATATTGTAAATGTTTTTCTCACAGCTAATAACAACAATGCTACTAATTCTTCAATATGCCCTGATCAGTTTCTGCACGTGGCGGAGCTGGCGAGCTGCTATCACTTCAATGATTTCAACAACACATTCGCCATCAATCAGCAATACTGCACTAATCTTTATCCCGGTAGTGGAATGGTTGTGGTGGACAGTCAACTGGAACAAAAGATCTTAGAAAATATAACCTGGACCTTTAATACTGGAAGCGGTATGTAAATAATTAATTAAAAACTAAAATTTATTAATATTATTTTGCAATTAATTATTATTGAAAAACAGTTATTTGTATTTATTTACTTCTGAAATTCGCTATTGATGGCAATTTTCAATTCCCCTCCTTACTGACTGCGTTAATCGCTTTCTACGAAGATGTGCAGATTTTGGTTGTTTAAGTGTGTCAAGTGCCATAAACACTTCATATTTTGTTATTTCTTTGAAGTTCACGGACGTTGTTGGTTCGATGGTTGAGAGTATGCAGCATAATGCGAAATGCTTGCATAAAGAGCATTTATTTTAGCCTTTCGACAACAACATTTTCTATTGATACATTTACATTTTACAGTGTACACTTTGCTTTTTTCTGCCTGTTCCTTTTCTGTTGCTTTAGCTCAACTATTTTTACAAGACCAGTAGTAGTGAGATGAGATTCTAATAGGCTGGTGATATATAATAGTATTTGCACATAGTATGCATATAGTATAAATTAAGTTAAGACTTAACTGTTAAGTCACGTTAGGAACAAATTATAATATTTGGTTTAATATTGGTTTATGTATTGTTTAATGGGGCCTAATGGACATTCTACAAACTAACAAACTTCTTCCATAATAAGAATATACGACTGAACACGAAAATAAATGTACTTAACACATATGTCTATTCAATTTTACTATATGCTAGTGAATGTTGGACACTGTCGACTTCTATGACCAAAAGACTGGAAACTGTCGAAATGTAGTTCTACAGAAGAATTTTACGCATCACTTATACTAGACACAGTACAAATGAAGAAGTTACAAAGAGGATGGCAACAAAAAGACATATAATAAATACTGTGCGGAACAGGCAGATGAGATTTTTTTGGTCATGTTATGTGGAATAAAGAGATAGAGAGCATAATCATAAGCGGAAAAATTGAAGGAAAGCGTAGCAAAGGAAGACAAAGAATTACCTATACGTAGAATCTCAGTGAATGGATGATCGTAGGAGAAGTAGAAATGATCAGAAGCTCGACAGACAGAGAAAAGTGGAACACCATGACCGTCAACGCTGGAAAGCGGCACACTTAAAAGAAAGAAAAAGAATGGGGCCTACCTTAATAACTTTTCCCACTTGCAAATAAAATCAATGCACTCTCATTTGACGCGATGTCTGCTCGGACTCGGCGGTCTGTAATAGACTGCATAGCAGGTCGCTTTGTGGAGTAAAGCCTGTTGAGCCTATTAAAACAAGCACATTGTGCTTCTGAACCTCGACGTTAAACACTCTCAAACCTGCCTTGACGCGATCGGTTTAGAGTCTTTAGACAGTTCAATATTTCAGAATGAAATTTCGTTATTAATATCATAAGCTATGTTACGCCATAGCTGTCAGCGAAGCTCAATGGTTAATATCGTCATATTTTACTTTCAAAGTTCTGGTTCAATTCCCGTTAAAGTTAATCAGAGAGTAAAACCTCGATATCAAACTTATTGCCTTGGAGGGTGGCAGGAGAAAGTTGAGAAAATCGTGGGCGTGTTGACGGTTGAATTTAATTACTCAGGTGACAAAACCGATCAATTTCTAATCGAAACCTACTGCCTATTTAGTTAACTTCATAATCTTTATATGTCATTTAACTCCGGTAGACTTAAGAATAAACCACCCCGAAGCTGCTCGTGTTTCGTGGAAGCCGACTAACGCAGTCACTGAGGAAGGAAGAGGGGACCCACCTCAGACAACAAAAATATCTCCAATTATGGCGTACTAACAATAACTATATGCCATGCGCCTGATGTTAAGCGGTGCACTGAGAGAGAGAGAGAGAAAGAAATAGAACAGAGAGAGCGACAGAGAGACAGAGCGATAACTACAGAAACAGACAAGATTGAGATACTCTATGATTGTTTCACTGTCCAACAGGTTGGAATGGGCTTCCTCCTGTATCCTGGTCGGGAGTCAGAAGATTCTTTCTCGGTGGAAGACGTAAAATCGTTTCCAACTGCTCCTCACCGATATACTGGTACCCCATGACTGGAGGATCTTTTCTCCCCATGAATTATTCTAACTGGAACCCATCTCCCTTTCCACAACCCGACTGTATGCCCGTGATAGGGTCAGCAACTCACGAAAACGAGTCCTGCGTCAACTTTCACGAAGCGAATAAATTCAAATGGAATGACATCGCATGTTCGTCCAACATTGGAACGGCTTGTGAATTTAATTTAGTTTAAATTAAATTTGTAAATTAACGCTAAATCGAGATTGAATCGGTAACATTTGCGCGTCCGATACTTGTCCTTTGACCGGCCTACAGTTGCGCAGGCGATATTTGCACGGGTGCAACACTTGCGCGGTCGAAACCTGCGCGGCCGACCCTTGCGCGGGTGCGGCACTTGCGCTGGTGCGGCACTTGCGCGGTGGACGCCTGCGCGGTTGACACTTGCGCGAGTGGGGCACTTGCGGGATTGATAAACCTCCGCGTGTATTTGTTAAAAAGAAGTTGGCTCCATTTTATAATATGCTATGCCTCACATATACTCAATAAAGCGCTTTAAAAAATTGGGTTTATTCATTATTACGAGTATATACAATTGAAGAAAAATGATAATGAAAATTGAAGTTGACTAAAGCCATTACTGACGAAGTCAATATTATCCACATCAGAAGCCCTACTTTTGCTTTAGGTAAGGAACCATTTAAACATTTAAAACGAAGTAGACTTTACGAAGTTGGCCCTCATCATGTCTTCAACGGTATTTATAGAAATAGCCTTCAAAGTAATTTATAGGAATATCCTTATTGAGTTGATCGATAGTGTGCTCATCAACGAGCGAGGAGACCGACTGTATAGGAATTTAGTCCTATTACAACATGTATTACTGAATATTATTGAAACAGGAATGCTACTATTTTCTTACAGGCAGTTTAGGGATAGATCATTTTAGATTATTTTTACGGGCTGTCCGCATATTCACGGATGGTTGGTAACCCAGCCTGGGATCAAATCCAGTTCAGTCTACACAATTACGTCAGCACGTTGGCACGAGTGTGTATTCGGCGCTGGGAGGTTAATCGTTTATCGTCAGTTTACTGGAGGGCAAGCTAAAAAAAGCGTGCGGCTGATCACGTAATCATAATGGAGTTGGAGAAAACAACAGCAAAACAAGATGAGCTATGAAAGCAGTTTCCAAGACCGTTTATGGTCAGTTCACCGGTACAGAAATTGTCAGTGTAAATTAAAAAACTACGAAAAATATTCCTAAATGTTTAATTTGTGAATGTAAGTGTCGCGACGTTTTCCAGATTATTAGAACCAGTACCATAGGACATAAGTGCGTGCCAGGTAGGTTAATCAGGTATATGCTCTTTCTACACTTGTGCGCTCTCAACAGTAAAGATACTATTAACCAGTGAGACGGAAGACTGCAAGAAATACCAAAACCAGAAACAAAAAGAGAAGAAACCCTGTAAACATGCGCGTCTGTCATGTGGGGAAGTAATAGGAAAAGCAATTACACAAGACAACCACCTCAATCACTCCTGGCAGGTTCATTTCTGAGCTTTTGATCGCTCTCTCTCTCTCTCTTAGTGCACTGGCTAATGGCAGGTCCATGGCATATTATTGTGCAGTTTGTATGCCATTTTGCAGTGTGATAATTCTGTTTCTGATTGATCTACTTAACCATGCAGATTGTCTTGTGATTTTCCATGTGATTGCTTTGGTCGGCTTCTACGAAAAACGTGCAGCTTTAGTTTATCTATTTTTATGTTTTGCCGGATCCAACACGGCTTAAAATTTTCAATACCTTTTGATAAGGTTTTTCAAAACAAAAGTTGGGAAGCCATTCCTGTCCTCCATTATAAAATAGTTTACTCAACCATCGTTCCTAGATAACGCCACTGTTGCCTAGCAACAATCTATTACAAGCAACTATCGATCTTGAGTTCAGAAATCGGCTCTAACAGTCAAAACCATGCGGTCACAGAAATGTCTTCATTATAAAAACATTGCAAAATAGAGGCCTACGCACTTTTATCAATCAATGACAAATCCTCACCCGAAGACTATATCCGGGACGTCATAATAGAAATGACGTCAATAAAGGCTAAATCTGAATTTAACATCAATTTCGCGTCCTAACGGCCACATCAGTGACGGGCGAGCCCTGGAAATCAAACCGTGAACCAATGGAACCCGATACGGGCACTCAATAAATTTGCTATCGTCTCAACCTCAAGTATCGCCAAGTCCTGTTTTGAAAATTATTTTAAATTAATAGTGTAAATAATCATCTATTTAGACTATTGCACGAAAGATGACGTAGTTGTAAATTTTAAAAGTAAACATTAGTTGCCTCTAATTTCTTTTGGGCCTAATACGAAATTAAATTCTAGCAACTTTCAGAGCTTCATAAAATTATTTTGTTAGATCAGGTAAATATTCCATCATCATCAGTTAGAAAACAAATTTTCAACATACCTCTTGATTTGAAAATTATTATTATTCGAATCATTAAAAAAGTAATCACTTTCTTATTAGTAGGCCTAATAGACTATTATGGGTCGACGGTCCGATAAAAGCATTATCTAGAGCCAATTATAAATTTGCTAAACATTTTGTAACATTATAACTTCATGCATTAACTTTATTATTTGCAACTTCATCGTCTTGCAAAATGTATGCAATAATTATTTTAATTCTCGTTATTAAGAGATAGGCTTATTAAAATTGGTCAATTGCGCCAATTTTCGATAGCTACTACTGTTTTTGTGAAATTAAACCACAGAAATCTTGAAACTAGAGACAATATTCCGAAATTGAAAAAATTCATGGATTGAAAATGGGCCTACAAGTAGGAACGTATAAATGCCATATGGTTCAACTGCTTTTTAAGCATACATTATTAAAATGTATAGCTATCGTGTAGACTGATCGATTAGTGTACCAAGATATTGCACTAGGGTTACGTGTTGAAATTGATGATGATAATAACAATAATGATAAACCCGGATGTCATGTTCGATAAATTCGCGACACTAGGCCTAAGCCTAGTGCGAGGGGAAGGGGGCGAGTGGGGCGCGAACCCACTCAGGCGCATTTGCCCGAGGGGAGGCATTTTCGGAAGAATGAAAAAGAAATGTTGTAGAAACAAATAGACTATCATTCTTCAAGTTTCTTATTACGCACACAGCGAGCGACATTCTTTGGCACTCTCTCCACGCAGCACTGTTTACTGGGATATGCCTTACAATAAAATTTTTCCAAAACAGGCAGAGGAAAATTTGTATACTTTCGCCCCAGGTGGCACTTTGCCTAGCTGCGCCACCTCCTAAGCCAGCGAGACATAGGGCCTACTATAACATAGTTTAGCTTGAATGTTAGTCGTTGGCTGACATTTTTGCAGTCGCTAATCATCTAGTCATGACACAGCCACTTCAAGCTCTAGCAGCCAACCAACTGATCAATTACATGTAATAAGTACTAAGTAGGCCTCTGTAACAGTTGATGTCGTGCTATTCGTTCTAAGCGCTGTAGTATATGACAGTGATGTGATGACTCGAGTCATTGACTTGACTCGAGTCAGACTCCAGTCAAGTTTCTGATGACTTGTGACTTGATTTGGACTTGAGGCTCTGTGACTCGTAACTTGTTTTGGACTTGGGGGTGCATGACTTGTGACCATACGTCAAAGGACCATACGTCAGACCCGTGTTTACCCTTCTCAATCTTCAAGTAGTCACCCGCAACGTACAACTTGCTTCCAATTAACCGACCCCCGAGAGAGATGAAGGGTTTGGCTGACCCATTGTACATCCGAGATTTTACTCTTTGATTGCTCGGGAATCGAAATCCGGACCTCCTGACCAAAATTCGACACAAACTTACAAACACGCTAACAAACTGAGCTACGGAGATGTATAATAATTAACGTGAGGAGGAAATATTTTAGCATATGATATAGGCCTATTACTTAGAAAATAGTAGCCCAAATAAAGAAATGGACTGCCTAATCATACGCCGAAGATAAAAAATTCGTTGAAGAGGAATATCGTCTACCGCTTTCCAGATCATAATGTTTTAAAGTTACTAAACCCAATCGTTCCCAATCGTTCAAATGCACCTCAACATACACGTAAAACAATTTTGGATGTAGTCGAAAGCTTTAAAGTGAATATTCTAAATGTACTCCAGGTTTTGCCTTTATTGCAGGATAAATTGGGATAACATAAATAGCCCTACTCGGTAATTTTTAATTCTTATTTGAGAATCTATTGTAAATAGGAATATATGTGATTTCTGTTTAATTCACATAAATCTTTAACACGTGTAAACTTCAATCGTATAGTTACTTAGGCTTATGTAATAATAATAACTTATGTAACGTTAATAGCCGCGTAATTTACATTAATATCAGTTAACTTTTGTTCCATAGTCATTTTTAGTTCCTTGTTTTAGTCATCAAGAGTTATGTAATGTTTGTCAACTTTTTGTTGTAATTTGTGATCCGCAGAGGGTTGTCTATATATTTTTGGTGGGTAGTAAAAAAAAGTAAAAGACAGACTCGAATTTATCAGCAATATAATCATTAATATTTATTTCTGACCGCTTACGATATGCATACCACGATTATCTTATTTGCTAGTACCATGTGTTCTGCTTTATTATTGGATTTTCATCGCATCAAGTCAATTGGAAGTTACATTACTATTTGAAAAGACGGTGGATCCAATAACGGGACAGCCTATGTTACACCGACATGTCATCACTCTCGATAGTCGCGAGATCAAATCTTCACTGCGCCACGTCATGCAGGGAGACTGCTAACTGCACCTCCTATACTTATCGGCAGAACAACTTTGTAAATTGTGATCTCTACAAATTTAGGCGTCAGAAATCAGCTGTTATACCAGGCTGTGTTCATTATCATGTAAGATTTTATCAGTCTTAATAATATAATGTTGTATCCATTTAAAAAAAATTATCTGCAGGTTGGCGTTCTTGGCAGTGGAAGGGCCAAAAGAATTGATATGGGGAGGCAATGGGGGGGGGAAGAGAAATATTTATGTGGGACATATAACGTTATCAATAATCATCTCTAATACTTTTCGTGGGAATTCCTGGAGGGCGAATGAGGGAGGGGGAGCAAATGTCCCCCCTCCCCCTGCACTCCACTGGCGATGCCACTGGTGCTGCTTTTTGGCTCCGACAAACTTGAGAATAGCTCAAATGAAAGCAGCGCGTGTTTCACAAAAACCGACTAACGCAATCACTTATTATGTTGACGAATGCATATTTATAACAATGTAGCCAAGATTAATTCAGATGAATTAACTATTTGTTTTATTTTAGATCCATAGCGGATATCAAGGGATGAATCAAAGTCTAAATCAAAGTCTCAATCAAAGTCTAGATCAAAGTCTCAATCAAAGTCTCAATCAAAGTATAAATCAAAGTATAAATCTAAGGCTGAATCAAAGTCTGAATCAGTTTATATCAAAGTGTAAATCAAAGTCTCAGTCAAAGTCTCAATCAAAGCTTGAATCAAAGTCTCAATCAAAGTCTCAATCAAGGTATACAACTTGTTTGGTATATTCCTTTGTTATTATTTGAACATTCATATTAGACTAAAAGTTTCATTTATAGTTTTATCCTTTAAGTCCAAACGAAATTTCTTAACGAATATTGGTGCGCAATTTTCCCTGTTTCTGCAGTTATCTTTCAATTACGTTCTTTAAACCAATTGAAACTGACAATCAGTGTAACCATTCTAAAAGACCGGATTCGAAATCAATTGCGAAACTGTAAATATAAAAACTGGCATGATTGTTAAAACTAAAGCTGTGAGCCTGTGATTAAACATAATAGGCCTTATCGTTGTTTTATGGATAAATGGACGCAATGTCTTGACCCTATTCTCTTTCAGCATATGAGCTTTCGGGCTGCGTTTTGGGTAGACCAGCTGGCAGGGCATATACTGTCGGAGACGTCCCTGATATAGTCGTCAGCTGATGCACCAGACGTTAAACCATTATTTGATTTGATTTTGATTTACCGAGGTTAGTATATTATTAGGTTCTGCATCATGAATAGGATTATAAATCTGATGCCAACAATTCAAATACCAAGATAATAACAAAGTGCTGATAATAAAGTATACCAAGACAAGACTATAAAGTATCAACGATAAATCGAATGTTAACAGTCTTTTTGTATCAGTTGACCCAACCGATATCATTGAATTGAATTTCAGAATTTTCTATAATTAAATATTCGTTTTATTAGGATTAAATTCTTCTGGTGCAAATTATTCACCATCAAGTTGCCCGGCTAAATTTGTCTACGTCAACGAGACGGGAAGCTGCTACCACTCCAATGGCACAGGCAGTACTTTTATCAGCAACCAGCAGTACTGCGCTGATATGTATCCAGGCAGTGGCATGCTGGTGATTGAGAGTCAGCTGGAACAACAGATACTGGAAAATATCACATGGACCTTCAACACTAGAAGTGGTATGTAGTCCAAATAACCAATTCTTTAAAATTAATCCGACGTACAACAATGCAAAAAGCAAAATGGCTAACGTCCGTTTAATCATCTGACGATGATATCTGGGATGTCTCCAGCAGCACAAGGATGCTCACTGGTTCACTCAAAGTATAGCATGAGACCTCCTGCTAATTTCTTTATATGTCCATGTTACATTTAATAAATCTGTTATTCTTCCTGTACTATGTGTACATTTTTTCCTGCAGGTTGGAATGGGCTGCCTCTAATACCTTGGTAAGGAACCCGAAAATACTATTTGGGTGCTAGACGTGAAAATATATCTGATTGTTCCACTACGATATTCTGGTATCTCACAGTTGAGGGTGCATCCTTTTCCATGAACTACACCAACTGGATGACAGCTCCAACGCATGAGCCGGATTGCGTGACGACTAGAAGTCAAAGCGAATCCTGCGTCAACTTCCACGAGTCGAATAGTTTGAAGTGGAATGATATTCTCTACTCCGTAGCTATAGGAACAGCTTGTGAGATAAATATTGGATAAAATACAATCTCTCTCTCTCTCTTTCTCTCTCTCTCTCTCTCTCCCTATCTCTGTATGTATGTCTGTCTGTCTGTCTGTCGGTTTGTCTCACTGTCTGTCTGTGTGTCACTCTCTGTCTCTTTCTCGCTCTCTCTCTCTTTCTCTTTCTATTTCTCTCTCTCTCTCTCTCTCTCTTGTGCACTTTCAAATGGCAGGTCCTGGACAATCAATCAATCAATGAGGATTTTGCCTTCGGTTCCTCACCAGAAGGCGATGTCAGGGACATATGTATTATCTAAATCTAGCATCCGATTCATTAGCAGCGCAACCTCCATCAACATGTTTTATCCCGTAAACTGCTTGCCAATACCTTAACCATATACAATTATACATGTATGATGCTTTTCTGCAAGGCATGGTTTCTTAGGTACATGCAAGGAGGTTATAATATAGCTGAAGATAATGTTTTCCACCATGTTTGAAGCAGGCCTTGGTTGGATGGGTGTATGTGAGTGGATAGCTCTGATTGGTTATTCAATTGTAAGAAAACCACTGATTGGTTAGCATATTTGAAATCTAGCAGCTGATTGGCTGGATATAAGAATACGGAATAAGTTTTCAGTTAAGCGGGGCTTCAAATATTGATACAGCGGTATATAGTAAATGCTCCATCCGGTTAATAGAATATCCTTGAGTACATGAGATACCATTGCCTTCCTCAGTGATTGCGTCAGTCTGCTTCCACGAAATGCATGCATTTTTCGGCTGATCTATTCTCAATGGTCCCGGATCCAACACGAAAAAATACAATAAGATGATATCCAATAGTCTATCTATCCAGTACTCTGCCACGTGGCAGGTCCAAGGCAAAAATTGGTACACACAATAGACTATATCGTTCATAAATGAGCACACCATCGACCAACCCAATAAGTCCGTCTCATCACAAAGACTTTGCCTTTTCTACACCTACAATTATGCCTTTATTTATGGAAAATATAGGTTTCTAAGGTGGTTTTTTATTGCCTTTCTCAGTATCTGCGTTAGTGGGCTCTTACTAAACACGTGCAGTTATCGGCTGGACTATTCTCAAATATCCCGGACCCAATACGGGAAATTAAATAGTAGAATAGCAATAATTACAAAATCTTTTATTATTAACATGTTCTGTTAAAGCAATGGAGATGAAGTTCTTTTAGCCCACGGTCATTTACAACCCAGGATATTTGTTACTAATAAAATTTTCTGTCACATATGATAATAATCTGATCACATAAAATCTAAATTAAAATATTCCAAGGCGTTACAATCAGTGGCGTCGCCAGGTAGTTCCGGTGATTCACGCCGCATCGAATGGTTCCATCCCAGAGGGGTGACACCATCCAATTGGGGTGGCTCCATTCCAGAGGGGTGACACCATCGTAGTGTGGTGACACAATCACATAGCGGTGATACCATCACAGGGTGACACTATCACAGAGTGGTGACAGAATTACAGATGGCCGACACCATCCCAGAGAGGTGACACTATCCCAGAGTGGTGGCACCATCCCAGTGTGGTGACACCATCACTTAGGGGCCCGCCCACCCCCCCCCCCCCCGGAAACCCATAGCGACGCCAGTGCGCACTTATTAGAAGCCGAATAATTTACGCCGTCACTACTGAGGCAGGAAGAT
>JAQFZF010003306.1:0-11485 GCA_034695365.1 Enchytraeus norvegicus
CAGAAACTGTTTACGCATGGAGGTATAGAAGCACAAAGGTTAGTAATTTTATCATTGAAGAAATTCAGGAATGAAGAGGCAAGTGCGGATGGTGAACTGGCAGAAGGAAGAGACTTTGGAATATTGCGACTGAGATATACTGGTGATATAAATGTCAGCACAAAAAGTATCTTAGAAAACTATAAATAAAAATTAATGATCAATGTCGTAATAAAAACATACAAATTTCTAATTCTGATTAATAATTATATATTCAAATAGAATTCTATAATTGTCATAATGTATAAAAATAGAAATATAGAACAATACGCAGTAGAGAGTTGCGCTACATACCATGGTGAACTGCTTGAGGTAGTGCTTCTTAACAAGGCTGAACACAAACCCTACCAGACCAGCGCAGTAAAGAGAGAAAGATATAAAGCGGTGGTAGGTCAATAGCGGGTTCAGAAACTCCTACACATTCCAAACAGGCAGGATGTAACACATAATTATGTGTTAATAATTTTCATTAAAATATAATTTTTTTATTATCTAATATTAATATCACATAATATCTATAATTTTTATGGTTAATTTTTCAAATTAATTTAAAGAAAACATAATAGTTTCCTATGAGCAGCCAAGAGAAAGATAGCCCAACATGCAATCAAAACCACAACCAATCACTGATAATTATTCATCTGAAATTTGAGCGACCTATTGGTAATACACAGAAATATGGCGCAGACCACTCTGCCCGTCACTGCAGAATCTACATTAGGCGCCTCTTAGGAACACATGTATTCTTAGGTTGGTCTATATTCTCAAGCTATATAGATTCAGCTGTAATTATTTCATCGATCAAACAATGAAAACAATAAATTTCTTCATTTGTCAAATCAGACAATGTCAATCGCTTTTAATAGCTAAAATTAAAACTCATTTAACGTCTGTTTCCGTATCGAAGTATACTGTCAGACACGTGAGATCCGGCTTATCAAGTCAGCGTATAACCTAGTTGACAAGGAACTATACTACGACGACAAACACAAAATCAACCCAATCACCAACCCTTCATCTTTATGCCCTCTCTGTTCAGATCTACCACACAACACGATACACTTATTTCAGTGCAAACAAATTCAAACAACACTAACACCACTTGACTTATGGACAAATCCCTGCGAGGCGACGGAGTTGCTAGAAACCTGGCGGCGGGCCCTGGATGACCCCTCTCCAAAATAACGCTGATGGAGGTTGTTGGCAGCACAGCTAACAGCCTGGGTGAGCAACAACAACAACAATAAGGAACTATAATTATCATACAGAGAAAGATGCAATGACTAACCCCTCTGGCCATTAGAACGCCGAAGTACTGTATCATGGACTCTCCGTAGAAGAAGTAGTTTGATGCTACGAGAAAGTACCAGCTGAGTGTTCTGAACCATGGCAACTCATGGGACTTGTAGACTATATAGCCTATAGTGATTATCTCATGGAAACACTTGATCTGTATCAGAAGGATCTACAAATAAAGAAATTAATTAATTAAGAAAAATTTAAAATGTAAAACACATCTAATATATACATGGCTACTTAAAATTAATATTTACTATAAGAATGTATTGGTAAGTAGGCTTACATGAAATTTCTAATTCCATAAAATACATAAAATCATTCTAGAATGATATTATATAAATAGAATGTTATAATTTGTATAACATTCAGAAGAAAATCTGTAAGAAAAATGTTACCATTGCATACAATACTTAGATAAACTATAATTTAATTTTTAGAATAATTCATTAAATAATATAAAAACAACAAGTAAGATCTTAAATTAATCGACGTCCCTGACATCACCTTCGGGTGAGGAACCGGACGTTAAATCCCCATTGTATTGTATTGCATTGTATTAATCTTTGTCAATAATTGTCACACAGTAGAAAAAATGTATTTAAGCATTTTAAAATTATCAGCATATAATATCAATCAGAAATTCAATTTGAAGCAAATATTCCTATTAACATGTTTAAGCTCTATGCAACTATGCACAATACAAAAGCCAAATTAAAACTACTAATTTTTTCCAGCAAGAGAGAGATAATTAGAGACCTATTGACAAATTCTGACATAAATTATACTTATCATCAAATTTCTAAATAAAATTCTATATTTTCAATTATTACAAGACAATCTATCGTTCCAGTGCCAGATGGCAGATTGGAAGAAAGATCCCATACACAGTCATCTATCTCACTCATTGAATGAGCACATCATCAACCAATCCAACAAGATGGTCTCATCAAAGGCTGTCCATTCACCATGCCAAAAATGATGCCTTTGTACAACGACAAATTGTAACTTGGAGGTACTTTTTCATTGTTTTTCTGAGTGACTGCGTTACTCAGATTATATGAAGCACGTGCAGCTTTCGATTGTTCTATCCTCGATGCCCCGGAGAAAATACTGGAAAAAATAGAATTATCACCTAATATTAATTAATAAGGTGTTTAATATTTAATTCCAGCGGTGAATTATTTGAATATTTCTAACATTCAGGATCACAATAAATGTCATATAAATTGTTCAAGATATTGCACTGGATAGATCATGCACAAGTATCTGTATTAACTGGTATAAAAATATTGCACTGATAGACCATGCACTTCAATATTGACTAGTCTACGAAGTCACCAGAAAAATTTTAAGCAACGTAGATCTATGAAATTTAAACATTTCTAGAATAGTGTAATGCATACCACTGCCTATGTGATTAAACTTAACCAAGCAGAGGAAAGAGTTCAAAAAACACAATCAATTTAATAATCTCAACAAAAAAGAAGCTAACAGTTGAGTTTAACATCCCTTTCCGTATCGAGGATACTGTCGAACCTGCGACATTCAGTTTATCGAGAAAGCATGTTGCCGACTATGTTATCCAACCAGACAAATTTAAGAGAGACAAAATTGTAATACATGTAAATATTAAGCAAGCAAACAAATAACCAAAAATTTAAAGTGAAGTTATGACAAATAAAAATAATATCAAAAAAGATTAATCTCAATGAAATCAATCAATTTTAACACCAAATGTTGTGAGGCTGCTGGTTGAGTTCCCAGCCGGGTCGGTCACTAACATCATCCTTGGATGACAAAACAGACATCAAATCTTATGCATAATAGAATGGAATTTCATAATATGTAGTGTAGTGCATACTGTAAATGTAATAGAATCTTAACTAAAATAAAATACAATTTTATATGTAGCTATATGAACAGAATTACCTACATCAACTGCAGTGAAGTACTAGAGCTTAACATAGGTGTGGGTTACTAAATTCATTGCATTAGTGGTATTTAGTGATATTTGTTAACTTCTAACAACAAAGTGTTAATAATTAAATCATAGGCTCAGTGTTAAAGATTGAATACTAGCACCCTACACCAGATATTAGTAAGCAGCTTGAAAGAGAATCATAGTCTAAATAGAATAAAATAAAATATGGTCTACCCTTACCAAGAAAACTAGCGCAACGGGGCCTAACACGACAACAAATGAAAAACTCGATATCATCATGAGAGTGAATATTGTTCGTATGATCCAATTCTTCCATCTAAAATCAAGAATTCATAAAATAATCACATCATTTATAATCAATATGAAAAACATTTTATGCCCAATTTTAATTTAAATATGATGTCAGAGCCGTTAATAAAAAACAAATGATAGATAAGTTGAAGAAGTTCAAAGCTGCCGCATAGTCCATGCAAGTGGAGTGACGTTGGAAATAGTTTACTTTTTGCAGAAGTATAGGAGTAAAGACATGCATAGGAATGACATCATTGACAATGCAAATTAAAAATGCACTGAGCATTCAATGAGGATTACCTGTATCATTAAAAACAGAATAATAATAATGACAAAATAAAATATATTACACAACGTTCAGTTAAACACAAAAAGTTGGCAAAGCTATATATACAGCAATGGAATGGCATACATGTACATTTGCAGCTACAACAATCCCATGCAATAAAAAGTTATAACTCAAAGTACACCACTACAGAACAGACACTGGTCAAGAAACAACACAACGATACACAACCAACTATCTAAAGTATAAAAACAAAACTTTGATATAATTTTAGTTATATTTATAACAGAAACACTGAACAGTCATGTCCATAATATTACAGGGCATAGTCTGATCAAATAATTATAATTAATCAACACCAATTAATAAAATATCCTCTGTATTTTTAGCATTCAGTGGAGAGGCCTACTCCTATTATAAAACAATAATTATTGTAAGAATAGCCTTTCTTTTTATTTCATATTTTATTACTTCATTTTATATACATGTACAATGTACATGTACATATCTGATTTTATTTTTATCACATGTGCTAACATTTATTTTTATATAATATTAAGTCTTGATCAATAAAAGTAATATATGTAAATATTGTACATTGTATGGTACATAATTATGTTATTAAAAAATAACAAAATTTATATATACACTCTTAATTTTACAATTTCTGTATTTTTTAATTAGTGCGCCTGAAAGTTAGAGTGCATATTAGTTATTTACATCATATGGTGCAGTATACGAAATAAACAAGATGCCCAAGTTGCAGTAAGCCAAGCGCAAAATTTTACTGACTAAAAGTTATCAAAAAGCTAAAAAATAATTTAAGTATAAATTATGCATATAGTAAAGTATATCAAATGAGATGATAAAGTATTTGAAGTAGTTGAGAATTTTCGATAAGACATTTGAGGTATGCAAAATTAATATTGTCAAAAGTTTATAAATTATACATACGAATTGAGGAAAATCAATAAACCTAATAAATAGCATACAAAGCATAATTAAATACATAATATTCAAAAGCGAAGCAATATGTACAATTGTACATTATAAATACAAAAATAAAATGGGACTCGAGCTTGAAAAAGCCACACACTTGTGAATATTTTAATGTGATAAAATGAGTAATGTGATAAGGTTGAAGACATAAAGTTTCTATAATCAATAGCAAAACAATAAGAACGAAAGCAAAAGCTAAGACAACCACAGATTGTGACCTCAAGGGGTCAAAAACAATGGCAAACAAACTGAACTCGTTGATAACCCGTTAATAACCACAGCTATCAGTTCAAACAATACATGCATCTTATCTAAGATAGCATAAGCTAATACAACAGCAGTCTAAATGATACAATTCTTACAAGCATAGAGTTTTACTATTTCTTAAAGTATTGTTATACCAGTATTGTAAGCCAAGAGAAACAAACCGTGGCTAGAGAGGATTTTCAGGTATCTAGATGCTATTGCTTTGTCTACTGCATCAAAGATTCCACATAAGACACGATACTAGATAAATTGCAACTTTTAAATAGACTGCAGAATACTTTTGGGCTGTTTAATGTACTAGTTAAAATCTTTGAACATTAAACTTAGTTTCAAAATTATTACTTACTTAACCACAACCCTCATAACTATCCCGATAATTAATATAAACAACATTTAGAAAATATGCCACCCCTTTCCTCCTTCAATAAATTAAAAAACATTCAGTCCCTCATCTACCTCAACAACTGTAGATTATAATACATATACAAGAGGATTTTTTACTATTTAAAGCAAAAGACAAGGATAAAACATGCTACTAAACTTTAGGTTGGGATAAATCATGCTACTACACTTTAGGTAGTAGCACTGCCGATTACAGTATAATAAATATACAGAGGATTATTTTACTATTAAAAGCAATAGCCAGTCTGAGAGATAAATCATGCTGCTACACTTTAGGTAGGGATAACTCATGCTACTACAATGCAGCCCATGCTACACCTACCAGAAGAGCTAAATAGAGCGGCCCGAGATAGACGATGAAACCGAAGGAGAAAATCATCATCCATGTGAATACAAAACGTATAATCCAATTCTTCCATCTACAATCATGTGATTTTTATATTATCAGTAGGTTAATCTATCGAACCAATGTTCTGCCAGATGGCAGGTCCCATGCACAAATTTCAACACACAATCTGGATCGTTAATGAATACACTGGTAATCAACACAGTGATCCCATTACAAGGAAATAGCGTTTCTTCATATGATACCCTATTAACGGAATAATTTGAATTCTGGGGCTATTTTTAGTTGCCTTCCCCAGTATCTGCATTAGATGCCACTTACAAACACGTGTAGTTTATGGTTAGTATATTCTTTGTTCTTTACAACCCAACAGAAGAAATATATTAATAAGCTTTAGTAGTTAAAGCAACCAGGAAACATAGAAGGCCCCTCACTCATAGTCATGCCTGGTCACGTCCTGACATCGCCTTCGGGTGAGAAACCGGACATTAAATCCTCATTAAATCCTCATTAGTTAACTGATTGATAGTCAAGTGGACAGGATGTGATGTAATGGGCTCTGTTCTCCAAGTTCAAGTCTTCGCAAAGTCCAAAGTGACCGCTATCAGAAGAGTGTAAAATCAGATCATGTTAAATCTAACAGCCTTCAACTTGAATCCTTATAAAAGTTACGCATATAATTGGTTTAATAAGTACTGAAACGCTACATAATAATAAATTAATAATCGTGCATGCCATTGATCTCGCCCGATGTCGAGGTAACCGGGAGTCGTTAAAGCGTATCTTGGTAAATATACACTGACTGGTTGCTATTATAGTAATGGAGCGTAAAGTTGCTTGCCAAGGTTTATGGTCTTCACTGGGCTTTGAATCCGCGAACTCATGATTCAGAGGCCGCAGTGCTGCCATTAGAAAACTGGGGCTCTCCAGTCTCCACGCATAGAAGTGCAGCATAAAAATCTTAAATATTATGTCGTTGTGAAATAATTGTTCTAATAGCATTAACTGTTATATTATCACTATTTTTATATTTATGTTGAATTAAATTCTCTCAAAATAGCTCAATGTTTATTTAACTTCAGCTTTCATTAAGTTTCAGAAAAGTGCAGGAAAGTGTGCCAGTGTTAATATTGATAATACTATTGAGTACAACTCCCCAAAGTCCATTAAGAGAAAATAAAAAATGTCCGCTTTACTATAACAAAATTATTAAGTTAGATGTATATAAGTGTATAAGAGAATGCCTTCGTGGCTCATTGGTTAGCCCATGAGCCAATATGTGTCCAAATTTGCGCATAAAGTTCAGGTTTCAATTCCCGGGTGAGTCAAACAAAGAGTTAAATCTGGAAATTTATGCAACGAGCCAACCAAGCCCTCCATATGTGGGTCATAGTGGGTCAGTTAATTGGAAGCACTTAGTACGTAGTAAGTGACTGATACCGCAGATTGCAAAGGTAAACATGGATCTGGCGTATGATCCTCAAGATCGAAAGTGGGGCTGGCGACGCTGCCGCTAGATGAATGACAATTGTCACCTGTGTGCTGAAGCGCTTGAAATGGGATTATGAATCTCCTAAACATAGGTCAATTCTGACTAATGGTATACCTTTACTTTTAAATAGGAATATAAGGAAATGGTTGTCACCTACAGAAACTCCAAGAAACTCATTTAAAGTAGTATTGTTATAAAAATTACATCTAAAGAGTAGTCCTGTAAAATAAAATACAGAATCAGCAACTTAACAAAAAATATACAAAGCAGGTCTATGTGCCAATTTACCATAATATAATATTTGGATATCTACTGTATCAATATTACGAGAAATCTCAACATTAATAGGATTTAACAGATCTACAGAATGTGGAATATACATGTATGTTAACACAGTGAGTCAACGAAGATCAGTGCAAGTAAGCATGAAAAGAATAGTCATCGAGTAGCGCGAAATCAATGCAGTACTAGCTTCAGAATTTAGATAAATACCACAGTAAAATGACTAAATAGTAAACAATTTATTGTTATGTTTACTGATAATTATTCATTAGATTGTTAGTCAGTATACAGCAAAACAAATTCTTAATTATATTAGTCTTGAAAATAGGCCATTGCAGCATTTGATTTCATAACAAAGGCTCCATATGATTGCATAAGAAATCTCAGAGCTAAATTTTATGTTTACCAACAGAACTTCTAAAGTCATTGTTACAAGTACATAAACATAATTAATGCATAGAAATCAATTGAAATTAAAATCAGCATTACAATTAAAATATGGGACAATACTCAGGGTACCTATTGTGTGATATTCAAGGCACAATAATTATGCTGACAGCTTCAAAAAGAATAGTTTAAGTTTTTCTGTTGATTTATTTGTAATGCGAAAATTTGACATGTTGTTAATTGATGTTAATTTCGTTTTTATATTTCAATATTGAGGGAAATAACATACAAACATATAACATACAAATTTATGTCAATTACAATGATACAATGATAAATATTAAATAAGCAGACAAATTTAAAAATGAACATTCACAATGAGCATACATTTCAACAGTATCTGATGTACATGTAAAAAAATATGTTGGATAATACAAGCACAAATAAAAGCACACTTTGCATACAATAAATATTGTACAATATTACAATAAGGATTTACGTCCGGTTTCTCATCAAAAGGCAATGTCAGAGACGTCTCAAGCAGACTATGAAACAGAAAGCATTTCACACCACCAGAACACACTTGCTAATTTATAAACTGAAGAGAGATAAAGACCTGAAACAGTGCAAGTCCATTAGCCACCTGGGGAAAGCGAGTCTGATTAAACAGATCTATATATCTAAGGTGGACACAACTGGGTTTTTACTCTTTAGCTTGCCCCAGAAGGTTGTAATACATGTACATGATTAACTTTTAAATAGATCATTTGGAAAAGAATTTCATAGTGGAGGAGGGGGGGGAGGAAGTATATACAATCATATACATAAGTAACAAGATGGTATCTGGAGCATTTGAAAAAGTTATCAACATGATCTTGGCTAAAGCTCCAAAGCTGATTGATATCATTTTGCTTTCCCAAGAATCTACATTAATCAGGGTTGGCAAGTTTCAGGAGACAGCGGTTTAACCGCGGCTTAAACCGGTTTAAACCGTCTTGTCTGAAACAGGTTTCAGGCAGTTCCAGGCATAGTTTAAGACATATGCAAAAATACATGCGATTAAAAGAAAGAAATGCCATAAATAAAGGAAATCGAAGGATTCCATGCAAAAACAATGCAGACAATATTTACTACAATTTAGACCTGCTTGCCCTGGATGAGTTATCCAAGATAAATCCAAGATTTATAGTGCAAATCCGCTATCCAGGATAACGGATTTGCACTATTTCTGACCTTCACTAGTCAAAGTGCTTAAGTATGCGCTACATAAAAGTTTTTGGATTGATTTATTGATTGAAACTACCTGGAATTTGAGTAAACTACTGAATGATTTAAACAGTTGGACATTTATTTAATATTATAGAGTATTCAAGCAATACCATTATACCAATCAGCATTAATTAATGTAATTATTAAATATAGAAACACTAATAATTATAATTGAAGTGTTAATATAGTTTAAGTTACAAGGTTGTATTTATGCATTTCCTTTTATTGAACATTATATCTGACTTGTTATGATGGACATTTTCTGACAATATGATTTTAGTGTCAAAGTCACTGATCAATATAATTATATTCAGTTTCATTTATTTTCATTTATTTTCAAAGAAACATTTTTGAGTATTACTTGCATAGATCTGTGACTTTGACCTTGTAACAGTTATAGTTGAACAGTATCAGTATGACAGCCTTTGCTAATGATATTACTGTCATTTTCAGTCTACATTGGTTTAAACCGGATTAAACCGGTTTAAACCATGGTTTTGCCTGAAACAGGTTTCATCCGCCTGAAACCCAACCCTGACATTAATCGCCTCACCCACACCTCTTTGTTGGTCAATTCTAAAATATTTCTGGATTCAATTCGGGACCTCATTATAAAAATTACTGATAGTAACTTCAACAAACCTCGGACTGACATTCTTCAACGTTGAATCAAGAACATCGCCAGATTTTCCCTGATCCTGCGGTAACCGGTCCTCAATATTAGACAAATCTGCCTCAAGACTTAACTCATCGCCATCTTTATCATCATCTGATTTGTTCTGATCAGCGTTATTGGACACCTGACAATAAGTAATAAGAACCTCCTCAATAGTGATATATATATATATAGATTATAGAATTAGAAAACCAACACGTCCAGAGCAAAAAAAAGATTATTATTATATAGGGTGTACCGACGTACCGTGTATACTGTATAAGTATTTATACATATATAATATGCATATATGCCATGTATACAAATTAATGACTATTCAGAGAAATATAGAATTAATGTTCGGAGGATATCCATAGAACTACTTGCTCTGGGATACACGTGTTCATGTACTTTCATTCATGAGGATTTGCCATTACCAGGACTTTAAGGACTCTTGAACCTTTCCTGTTTCCTTTCCTCACAATGTTGAGCGTGTCCGTAATGCTTGATGGAGGATTGACAGCTGGATAGCTGAGGTTTCCTGCGGTTAGGTCCACAAGGGACATCATTGACGACCGTCGGATGATGATATACTATGTAGCTAAAGTATCTATTGAAAGCTTATGTAACTGCATATGAACTCAGTTACCCAATAAAGAAAGGAATAATTCATGTGAGAGTGTCAATTTTAATTTTAAGTATGAATTTTTTGATAACATAATAGAAATTAAAGGCCTAATCGAATCATTAAAAATAGGGGTCTAGTGATCTAACGCACCTGCCTTGATTGAACTCAAAATGTTGAATTAGGGTTTGAGTTAGGGCAATGTTAGGGCCCGTGTTAGGGTTTGGATGTGGGTTAGGTAAAACCCTACCCCACCCCAACCCTAACACAAACCCTAATTCAACATTTTGAGGAAATCGTAAATCAAGGCAGGTGCATTAGATCACTAGACCCAAAAATAGTATAATTTGTTCAGAGTCGTATAATAAGGCTTTGGGTAAGACTCGTTAACTACTTAATTACTAATTAAACTGCTTTTTGTTCGTTAATTATAATGCAAAATGACGATCATTGTAATTCATTAATTATGCCCATTTCTCTGGAGAGTCAACTTACTAAACCAAAATTAAAACAGCAAAGTCGCTAAAATAAATCAACAATCAAATCACATAACCTACACGGATAAATTACCTAATTAGAACTTAGCAGTAATAAAAATTAATTACAACTAACATCGGTTTGTTTATGGGCCCCCTGCCGCGGTTCATCGCCCGAAGACCTGGGATGCAAGTGAGCATTTTGTGCCTTGGACCTCGTGCTCGGGTCGCCCTCGTGAATGAGCGATAATTCTTTGGTTCTGTGGCGCAGATCCTGATTCTCCATTTTATGAAAACATTCAAGTGGCGACAGGATTTATTTATTTATTGATTTGTTTACATTGGCGGCCATACTGCCGTGCTGTCGGGCTGCGCAATTTCTTCATCACGCCACAACTGGCGATGTTACCACCGTGTCTTAGGCAAAT
>JAQFZF010003307.1:0-11484 GCA_034695365.1 Enchytraeus norvegicus
CTCTATCTACACACAACACAATCAAAGACAGTGAGCCAGCTGTTGTCTTCGTACTCTATTTACACACAACACAATCAATGGCAGTGGGCCAGCTGTTGCCTGCGTACTCTATCTACACACAACACAATCAATGCCAGTGAGCCAGCTGTTTTCTGCGTACTCTATCTACACAAAACACAATCAATGACAGTGAGCCAGCTGTTGCCTGCGTACTCTATCTACACACAACACAATCAATGTCAGTGAGCCAGCTGTTGCCTGCGTACTCTATCTACACACAACACAACACAACACATTGTCCTATCAATGACAATGGGCCAGCTGTTGTCTGCGTACTCTATCTACATACAACACAACACAACACATTGTCCTATCAATGACAGTGGGCCAGCTGTTGCCTGCGTACTCTATCTACACACAACACAACACTACACAATGTACTATCAATGGCAGTGGGCCAGCTGTTGCCTCTGTACTCTATCTAGTAGAGCCCTCTATGCCCCCCCCCCACACACACAGACCTGTTCTAGCTGAGTAAAGCCCTCTATGCCCCGCTGTCCTACAAACACCCACACCCACAAACATCCACACACACACACATACCTGTTCTAGCTGAGTAAAGCCCTCTATGCCCCGCTGTCCTACAAACACCCACACGTCTCTGTACCGCAGGTTCTGCACCAGTGCGCTGCCGAGACGTGTCAACATGTGGCGCGCTCTGTCAGACAACCTGCGACACATAGATATCATGTTCTGTAAACTGTAATGATTACATTTAGTTGCTATCAACTCAATGACTAACGAATATAAAATACGTGTAGATAGCCTACTCAACTATTAAAGGTTATCTACACGTTTGTCAGTGCAAGACTCTCGCAGACCTATCTAATGGCATTTCCTCATGAGCGTTTATAAACTTATCTACCTCATTTTTTTATCGATCTATATTATGTTGTGTGTGGTTTGCCCGTAATAATCTGCGATTGTCAGATTGGTTTAATAACTGAATAATCATAAAGCAAAACGATTGAAGGTCATCAAATCTGTCGGCGGCATATTCACGGCATGGTGCTGCAGTTTTAAAATCATAAACTTTAGAGAGTGATAGAAAATTTACTAACATCCACCTGATCATTCTAAGTACATATTTCTAATCTATATGTATCGTACTACTACCCTGTGAATTTTAATTAATTCTGTGGAGCGCAAATCATATAAAAATAATTGACTGAAAACTGTCACTTTCTAATGATAAACGTAGGCGAGTCGAAGTTCTGTGAATCCAGCATGGCCGAGTCCTAGTTATTGACCCCATTGCCCCTGTATTGCGCAATAATCAGCGCAATTCGACCCAATATCGCTCAAAACCGTTAATCATAAATTTTCTCTATATCAGTCTACATGTTGCCTATGTCTTCTCGTAATATTTCTAATTAGTTTCGAGTGTAATTAGACTATGCATGCATATGCTACATTTATCATTATCATAGAAAAACCTATTTGAAAAACTATTTTTGAAAACTATTTTAAAGTTTTAAAAATAGTTTTAAAAACTATTTAAAATATAGAAATAGTTTTAAAAATAGAAATAGTTTTAAAAACTATTTCTATTTTATCTTTCGATAATGGTCTAATTATAAGGTCTTTGGTCCAACCTGACTTATAGCCTATCCACTTTGTATTATACGATATTGTATTGTATTACATTTTATATTCTACCAATTGGTAATACAATACATTGATTTCATTGCAGGTTAGGGCCTATTCATCTAATCACGACAACTGCTATAAAAATGCCAACTAGGTCTAATAGAACAAACATTAAGCAGCGGGCCGCGAGGCCGCGTAACGTTACTAAACCAATAAAGATGATTCCAGTATCTAGCGTAGCCGCCTCCAACGACTCAACACAGGAACCTGGAGTCGATTCCCCTCTAGTCGGAGATGTGAATCACCCAGCGTCGGAGCGAGGTGGCCTATCGTTTGTAATGGACTGCCTGAGACAAGATGTTCTGCTGGAGGGACTGATTGCTTCAGTGGTCATCAAAGAACCTTCAGTCATACAGGTAGGTTTTCATATTCTGCTTTAGGTCGGTAGGCCCAAATTTTCACACATGACATACAAACAAGCTAGTTTCCTATCTTAGTTGCTGTTGCTGTAGTTTTTGTATTTTATTTACCAATCCCTGATTACTCGTACCTTTGTCTTTAGACAGAACTCAATGCAGTCAACGCAGGTACACAGCAAACATTCCAGACAGCCTGTGCTTTTTTGTTGGCTGACCTGGGCTTCGAACGCGGATCACTTGCTACTGCTGTGAACACTCTACCGATGTCGCTAACCCTCCCCCCCACGTAGGCCTACCCCCTCTAGGCGAATAGATTGGATGACTAAACACCGCATGACTGATGTTTGTAGGCTATGGATTATTGAAGGCTCTGCATCAGAAAACCGTATGAGCTTATAGGCCTATCGCTGATCCGCTCCGATGAATAATTCACGCTTATAAGTTGATCTCCTAAGCGAACATTCATTATCGAGAGAGCTTTCGTGGTCTAATGGCAGCGCTGCGGCCTCGGAATAACGAGGTCGCGGGTAGCAAACAGTCGGTGTACATTTGCCAAGACACGCTCTAACGACTGCGCTAGCTAGCCGAATTTTGAAACGAATCCCGACTATCTCGCCATGTGGCGAGATCAATAGCACACGCTATTATTATTGTTCATTATCGAATTCATGGATTGAAAGAAAATGTAATGATAAAGGCCAATGCTAGAGCTAGGTTTAACAGCTGAATGTATGAACTTATGTTTTGACGCCTGCTTCCGTATCCAAGGATACTGTCACAGACGACCAATTAAACAAATAAACTATTCAGCCGTAGCTTTTCTTCGTAAATAAATCTACCTTGCTTGCTTAGCAGATCAATCAATCATTCATGTTTAACGTCCGTCTCTGCGCCTATCGATATTTGCAGGGGCTGTGATTAATTGCTTAGGCCTACTCATTCATACAGTCGAGTTAAACTATCATACACAGACAGAATTATTTCGGAGTTTATGGCTAGGCTATATCAATCAATCAATCAATGAGGATTTAACGTCCGGTTCCATACCCGAAGGCGATGTCAGGGACGTCCCAAGCGGGATGTGCAACTACAGACAGCATCCAATCACCACTCCTGCAAATGCACATAACGAAAGAGAAAGCGAGATTCAAAACAGTGCAAGTCCGTTATCCCAGGCAAGAAGGTCTACCGCCTTAGATCTGTTGGAAAAGATCTAAGGTGGGAAGAGATGAGTTTTAAACTTGCCCTGGAAAGTAGTAATGCATGTACAAGATCACAAATCTTGTGGCAAGAAATTCCATAGTGTTGGAGCAGCATAGCTAAACGAGCGTAGGCCTATTCCATATACACCGTGTTACCAAACTACCGAGACCCATATATTTTTCTTATTTTTTATCAACGTAATAGTGTGTTTCTTTTGATATTTGTCATGCATTAACAGGGGCCTATTTGTATTGTATATTGGTATTTTCAAGAAAAATGGACGCTTAATCAGTGAGATATTGCTTTTTCCGCGTGACTCCTAGTAAGATCTTGATTCCAAATTTGAGAACAGGAGGAGGAGTTTAGCGACATCGATAGAGTGTCGCCTCAGAAGCAACTGAACCAGGATCGAATCCCATGCAGGTCAGTCGACAAGGAAATTTAAATAATAGGTTAGAAGGATGGTTATTTGAATATCTGCGCTGTTGACATTGTGGCCCAATTATAAGGCAGAAAATCAGGAGTGGAGAGGAGAAAAAATAAATAAAATAACACGCCACATGGTGAATATGTGTCAAACATGTGCGGTTGTCACGTGCAATTTGTATGTAATAAACGAATAAAAAAATCTGTAAAAGGCTGATCATGCGTACTGTACTGTACTGTAGAGTAGGCATAGGCCTACTGTATACAGGCTAGGCCTATGTTATGCTATACTGTCCATATTGGGAATCAAGACTTCACTAGGAGTCACGCTCAGAATGGCAGAATGCGATATCTCAGTGATTTTGCCTCCAAATGTCTTGACATTTTCAACATAGATTACAAATAGGCCCCTGTTGATGCATGACAAATATCTAAGGAAACACTTTATTAGTTGGGTAAATAAATCAAAACATAGAGAGGTTTCGGTAGTTTGGTAACACGGTGTATAAAGAATGGGGTCAATTAATTTAATACATTGGAATTTGTGCAGAGGTGTAAGTTATTGGCTAAAGTGGTCAGACCACAATCGAGATATGAGTGAATCGAATCCCGGGTTGAGCTCGTCACTGATGTTCTCATCGGCCGGATTGGTATAAGAGTGCATGTGATAACTTAATCCATTCAAATACCTATTTTTATACCTTACCGCCCCCCCTCGATCAACCTCGATTTAGGCCTAACCAGGCCCCCCTGAAAAATGCAAGTAAAAAAATGCCGCCCCTGAAATATTCCTAGATTCGTCAATTTATATCGAGGTACTATCAGTAGTCAAAGTGAGCCGGAACGCCGTTCCGGCTGCTCTTGTCGAGCGTTCTAGCTTCTATGCAGAGCGTTCCGGCTGCTCTGACTGGGTGCTTAAAGATAACGTTCCGCATGCTAACTTGAACCACTTTGACCACTTAGTAATATCAAATGTCCTATATTAATTGAATTGAATTTTATTGGTTGTCCAATGTCCATAGCTCTGATAATATTTTAATGTCCGATGTAGGTTAAATATGTTATCAAAGAGCTTTGTGCATGCTACAGGTCTATCTAACGGACTACGCTCGCCTGAGGTTCTACGACAACAGAGGAGACGTGCACACAATGGTTTCTATCATGAGAGACTGGTGCAACAGTCTACAGACAGAGAGAATTAGACATCAAACATCTTACAATACTCAACATAAGAAAAGATCTTGGTGTGAGGTGAATGAACTAGATGAACGAGGACTTGAAACAATCGAATCTCTAGTGGAATCTGAACACAAGTTGTTTGTTTCTGCGTACCCAGAGGCTATGTCCACACGACTAAAGTTTATCAAGGATACTGAGAGAGTCTCAAAATCTATTTGTGAAATTATATCTAAACACTACGGGTCCACACTGGCAGTGTACAGAGGTCATCCGAGATTCGGCTACAGAGAAATCACATCTCAAGAGGACATTGCAATTTCTAGCGACAGCTTTGCGTCACTGTTGAGTAGGCCTCCGTGGTTTGTGTTAGTCTTGAGCAGGCAGAAGACTACTGCAGAAAAGGTGCCAGAAATAAACGGAAAATGTCAAAAATGGACAGCGCCAAACACCCAGGGAACAATTCTGATGCGCCTGAAAGAATCCGAAGTCAGTGAAATTGTGGTAGAAGATACGGGACTGGATTCACAGAAAATGAAGGCACAGTACAGTTATAGAAGGCTAAAAATACCTGGCGTTGGGCTATATTGTGGTTCTAAAATCAATAATTCAGTCATAGTCAATCCCAATCAAGAGGTGAGTGTTTACCTTGACTATGACTCAAGTAGTCGCTCGCTGATCTGCTATACAAAGAGCTCAAGCAAGAAACACGCTAGGCAACAGGTCTTGACTGAATTACAGAAAATTCGTGCAGGAGTGCACGATCGTAAAGAAATTTGCGATTTCCCATATCCGTACAGTTATAGTTCCGTTCGTGCTCGCTTTGCCAATGGTTTCCACTGCTTGGACCTTCTTGATGAAAATACGTACTGTCGAATAAATGTTTACAAGAGAAAGGAAGCGGATAGTTTGATTGGTGGAAGAAAAAGTATCAAAAACGTCTTAGTGGAGTCTCTACTGTTTACGTCTCCAGAAGAGCTCGACAAACATGTTAGCAAAGCGAGGGAGGAATCTTCCGAAAACTATTTCACACCGTCTTTGGGAAATAGTCTGCAATTTGAAGAACCAGTTAAAAGTGAGAGAGAAATGATCATGAAAGGAACGTGGACAGACAAAGCTGATGCTTCATATTCCAAGCCTACTACTGCCGGCCGCATTCAGCTATACATCGAAAGACTTCTAATTAAAAACGGTATCGAGATGGGGTCAAACAGAGAGGGCAACTCAAGAATTGAAATATTAGAAAATCAGACCGGGGAGCATCAGTTTGATCTTGTGTTCATCTTTCCGAATTCGATCTGTGCCAGACGAGCAACCGACACATTGGTGGCACTTTCTGAATCTAACAGCCAGTTTAAACTCGAAAATATCGGAGGAATTGAAGCAGAACTGAAAACTCTGACATATGCATTGGAAGTGAAAGTTTTTACTTCAATCGGTTATTTAGTCAAACAAAGACTCGAACAATTAAAATTAAAACTCAAGACTGTTGAGGAATATTGCATTGCTCAAGATAGCTCAGGAAATTGGAAGGTAGAAGTATTGGCAACGCGTGCACAACATGTCGTAAGCATTGACAATTCATTGGCAACTATTCTTCAACCTCTGACGTTGAAAATTAGCTGCAACACAAGGAGCTATCTGCAGTCATATGAAGGTAAATTATTTGTAAAACTGTTGAATCATCTAACTGGTGTTTGCTGTGTCATACCTGACTACTCCAGGCCGATTCTATTATACGGAACCTCCACCGGAAAAGAAAAGGCCGTACAGCTTCTACAAGATATTCGCGAATCTTTCCTGTTACCCGACGTAGACCGCCCCAGGTGGTACTTAGTTGACTTCAAAGATACAGAAATCTATCTGGCAGAAGCCATCATCAACTGGTTCAAAGGCTTTACAAGTGACGATCTGAACTGTCCCGTTAAAGACAACCGTGTCAAGGAATGGCATCTCGACAGTAAAAACTTTAACCTGTGGATTAACTGCGACAGCGAAAAGAACTTCAGTGATTATATTGCTTCCATTAAATCAGTCATCTGCACAGATCCAAAACTCACCCTGGAGATGCAAGATGATATCACTGATAATACAGATCCTTGGTTTAGTAATGAAGAAGAACCCATGAATATATTTCAAGTATTTCTGGGTGAAGCTGAGATGACGGAGACCCAGGAGTGTACTACCATCGAACAGGTTGCAGAGATCCAAACACCACCCACCGAGGAAGAGAAATCCACAAAGCGTCTCTCATTGCCTCGCGTGAACGTCGATAGGGAAGAAGAGGATGTCACGTGGCTTGAAAAACAGAAGAAAGATCAGGAATGTAAATGTTGTTATAACAGTTTTAAATCAGAAGCTGATCAGTATCGTTACGTGGTAGAGACCTGTGGACACTCTCTCTGTATAGCGTGTATCGAAAACGCGCTGCAGGGTGCGTCCCAGTCCGGTACCCTCCCCGTCAACATGCCCTGCTGCAATGTTATACTCACTATGACAGATCTCAGGCAAACCATAGCGTTCCTACGCGGCGTCAATGTGGACAAACTCGTCAGGGCTTCCCTGAAGATGTTCGTGTGTCCGAGATTTGACGAGTATCGTTTCTGCCCACGAGCAGACTGCCCTGGCGTGTGTCGACTGGTGGACAGGCCTGACGGGCTCGACAGGAAATATCTGCTCTGCTTCTTCTGCTCCGGCAAGGTAGGGCTATGCAGTATTTATAGGCCATCCCATAGATCTACTAATATATACACACTAGAACAATAATAAGTTTCGCTCTCATGGCGACATTAGTACACTCCGGATGTTGATGTATGTAGCTTAAAATATGTTTAAAAATAAATAAATAAATGACGCCATTTATTTATTTAGACACTTTATTGCATTATGAATGTTATTATGTTTCTGATTCCAAGACTTCATTTTACTCATACTTTCAAGTTTCACATTTCAACATTTAACATATGAAGTGTACTGATGTAGCCATGCCAGCACGGATTATTCCTATTGCTTGAGCCTTCTAGTGAATATATTAGTTTTTCTATGGGCTATCCTATAGGCCTATCAATAAATATTAGGCTACTAATATGGCTTATAGCCTAAACATATTTTCACACAATACAATGAGGATTAATCCTCTGGTTCCTAAGGCGATGTCAGGGATGTCTCAAGCTGACTATACAACTGCAAGCAGCAATTCTATACGACCAGAATACCCTTTACAATGCACACACCGAAGAGAAAGCCAGATTCGAAACAGTTCTGACTCTCTCTCTCTCTCTCTCTCGCTCTCTCTCTCTCTCTTTCTCTCTCTCTATCTGTCTGTCTCTCTATCTCTCTCGCTCTCTCTCTGTATATATCTCTCTCTTTCTTTGTCTCTCTCTCTCTTTCTCTCTCTCTCTTTCTCTCTCTGTCGCTTTGCACACGCACGCTCTCTCACTCTTTCTCTCTATTTATACACTGTGTTTGTTAGCCAATGTCAATCTTGTTCTTTGTGTGGTCTATATTAATCAATCAATGAGGATTTAAAGTCCGGTTCCTCACCCCAAGGCGACGTCAGGGACGTCCCAAGCGGGATGTGCAACTACAGACAGCATACAACCACCAGAACACTCCTACCAATGCACAAGCGAATGGGAAAGCGAGATCCAAATCAGTGCAAGTCCGTTATCCGAGGCAAGAAATCTCACTACAATATTAACATGTTGTGTAGATGTGCATGGACTGTGCGGGACGCTACCATGGTTACTCCGCCTGTGACAGGAAATCGTCTGCCGAGCTGTGGATGATGGCTGACACCAGTTCTCGCAAGTACTGCCCCAGGTGCAGGATGGGCATCGAGAAGGTTGACGGGTGCAACAACGTGTTCTGTATCACCTGTCAACACTACACCTGCTGGACCTGTAATAAGTTCTCTGCTGTGGTCGCTCAAGATGTCTACAACCATCTCAATGCCGAGCATGGCGGATATTGACTTGGCGGGTACATTAATTTATTTGAGTAAGAGGGACAGGCACGGATTTAGGGAATTGCCTAGTTGATGATCTTCTCATATAATGATCTTCTTATTAGCTAATTCTTGATGCAGGATAATCAAACTTCTTCAAATCTATAGTGGAGGGCCATTTGCAGAAGTAGGCCTAATGTCAAGTAGGCCAGTAGGCCTTTGCATGCAGAAGCAGACTCGTCTTTCAGCAATAAGTTGTCGGTGTTTTGTAAGCTTTGGCCTACAAAAATATGTTTGCAAAAAGCAAAATTAAGTAGGCCGTAGGCCTAAGCAATAACCGTAAACATTGGCCTATTTTCATTTCTCACGAATGGACAATATCCAAACTACTACAACATCACTTTAGGCCTAATGGTTTTAGCATACAATCCCCATTTGTCATTTAATAAACACGACTTTCTACTGTGATTTATCGTTCATCAGAGCTAGTGATCAATGAATTCAACTGTGATAAATTGAAAATTAATAGGCCTGCAACCTACACCTATTTTTTATTTGGTATAGGCCTAGCCTATTTATTTATAATCGTGTGTTATATAATTTAGACAAGGGGCTATAATGCTTCATACATGTTCGAATAAAAAATATCAGTTTTATTCCTGAGTGTCGTGACTCTTGTCTGCCGATGTGGACTCCAGGCTGGATATAGCTGTAACAAATCAAATCAAATAATGGTTTTACGTCTGGTTCATCATCTGACGACGATATCAATCAATCAATCAAAGAGGATTTAACGTCCGGTTCCTCACCCGAAGGCGACATCAGGGACATCTCAGTCAGCATAGGTCACACTAGTTGGCCCACTCACACACGGCCAGAAAGGTATAGGCTATGCTGAAAGAGAAGGGGGTCAAACACTAGTCAGGTCCATTTATCCATGGATTAATTAGAATAGGATTCTCTCGCAGAATAAAGAATAGGGTTCAAAAAAGAATAGGATTCTCTCTCAGTGCACTGCCGTCTAACGGTAGGTCCATGCAGTGGCGTCGTTAGCCTACCATTGGGGCGCGTGCCCACTCACATTTTAGCCTACATTTAAAAAAATGAACTCAATGAATTTTGAATGAATTTTGGGACTCAGATTTTCCCACAGTAGTGACCGACCGCGCTTAACGCACTACCCATGTTGTGACCGACCCCGAGCCGGGGGCCCAGCCCCCCGTCAGCCGCCCTCAGAACTTTGGTCGAGAACCGACACTGCCTCGACATAAATCCTACATGGATGGTGTTTTGGACAAGTGGACTAACTCGATTTTTACAATTGTTTGGAAATCGATTTAAACTATCTGCTACTTTTATTCTTAGACCTCCGTGGTCTAAGTCTCCGTGGTCTAATGGCAGCACTGCGGCCTCTCAATCATGAGGTCGTGGGTTCAAAGCCCAGTGCAGACTACGAGTTGTAAGCCTTGGCAAGCTACTTTACTCTCCATTGCTATAATAGCAAGCAGTCGGTGTACATTTACCAAGACACGCTCTAACGATTGCGCTAGCTAGCCGAATTTGGAAACAAATCCCGGCATCTGGATATATCAATAGCATAGCCTACGCTATTATTATTCTTAAACCTAAACATCTACAAAAAATATCATGCAATAGTAAATCAAAAATGGAATCTACTCATTAGGCCTATAACAGATTTTTTGTAGTAACTATGAAAAAGGAGTAATATTGAAAAAAGTGCGTTAGTCCACTTACAGCTGTATTGGAGTCGCAAGGACAAGTGGACTAACCAGGTTAGTCCACTTGTCCTTGCGACTGCATACGTTGCACAACCATAACTTTAATACACTATCACCTGAGTTAGTCCACTGGATGTAGGCCTACAGAATGTAAGGACGATAATATAATTAATTTCTAGCTAACTTCTGAATTTTTTAAACAATTAAACATTGTTTAAAGCTTCGGCCTAGATTAGACGATGTTCACATTTTCTTAATCATAATTTAAACAGGAGCATCATTTACATTATACATTTTGAACGTTTTGAAGCAATTCAGATAAAAAGTAGGCTAGGCCTAATGGCAATGGAGAAAAGTGGCTTTTATTTTCTTCTATTAGGGTCTATGAATAAATTACTGTGAGGACTTCGTAAAAGGCGACTAACGCTGAAGCGGCAGTGAAGAGCAAAGTGGTCTACACCATGACTTCGGTGTATGCTAAAATTCCAAATTAGTATAGGTCTTACCTCATCGGTTGTATCATACAGACTAGATAGCTCAATATCGTGAACTCTATAACATAAGACGAAATGGGTCTCGAGGAGGTGGCGATTCTTGGCGGGGTCAGGCGACCATGGTTCCTACTTTTTTCCATGATCATTTCGGTCTAAATTGTTAAATAGAATCATCACTGTAAAATATGAGAGCTTTCTCTGCATTAGTCCTGGGATCGGTCTGACGCTGATGGTATCGAGCAGGGCAAATGATGTTACGTCCGGTTAAAGTAGGCAATTATCGCTACAGGTTTAAGCTATAGGGTAGTTACAATAACTGAAAGGTAAGGTAAAGGTTGTGTGCCATATTAGTTACCGAACGTAGGCGTGGAGCTGATCCCGATCCTGAGCGATTTCAGCACACAGGTGACATAGTCATTAATCCGACGGTG
>JAQFZF010003308.1:0-11484 GCA_034695365.1 Enchytraeus norvegicus
CCCCTATGGCCACTCCAATTACATTTTTAGACTTTTTCATACGTTGTAGACATGATACTATTTTAATTTTTGGGGTGTCCACTGGAGTGGCCAGCCCAAAAATGATAATATTGAAAACGTGTTTAAAGTTGGGTTCGCTGCCCAGATGCAGCATTACCGAATAGACAAAATTGGTTTCCGAAACAACATTCCTGGAAGTTCAGGATTGGTTGAAGTAATTAGCAGGACTATGTGGCACAGGTGGCAGGAAATATTCTGATGTTGTTATAATGTGATATCTCGCTGAAGCAAGAATATTATATTTACCGGATGAATAACTCCTAATATTCCATTTTAAACATGTCAATAAATAGACAAATAATTCGCTATCCTACTTGTCGTATCTTTTCTTCTTTCAGGTGTCCTGCCCATTCCAGACGTTGACGGTCATGGTTTTCCACAGTTCTCGTTTCTTTAAATTCTGATCAATTCTACTTCAGCTTATGATTATGCTTTCTATTTCTATTTTCCTCATGACATGATCAAAAGAAATTCATCTGCTTCCGCACAGTATTTAATATATTTCTTTCCATATATTTGAAACCCAAGTTAGACGCCTAATCAATAGCTTAATTGGTTAGGCGTTAGACGTTAATTTACGCATTGTCTATCGATATAGACCCAAATCAGATAACTTTTGACTTTTTAGTAACTTTTCACATAATGCACTCAACTAATATCGAACTCTATATATGGCTGACATTCAGTATATCCGGGCTATTATAATTACTCCAAGGACTGAAGTAGTATCAGCTAAAAGGAATGTATCCATTATCTCCTTTGACTTGTTTAATGTTTAATGGTGCTATAAAGCTAATCTTGTAGCAAGTATGAAGGATCTAAGCATCCATAAAGTACTTTCAACATATCGGTTAACGATATTATGCATAGCAAAATGATGTTTTAAGCTAATTCCTGCAACCCATAGCAACTTGTTAGTGTAAAGAGTTTCCTTTGATGCTAGTAGTTAAATAAAATGCCGTATACACAGTCTCATAATGACATCAATAAATAGTGAACACACACCATAGTGCAATGAACATCCATGATAATATCTGACACTTTTTTTACTATAGTCTAAGTTACTATAGTTTAAATCCTTAGAAAATTAGGTAAGTTGTTCATTGTGCCGGCACGGTCAAGCATACTCAAAACGTGAGTTGACTTATTTGTGTCAAGAGAGGCCCGATTCTATCAGGCTTTATTGATTTACTGCATATTTAACATCAGCATCACTGATCTCTTAACATGAATACAATACAATACAAAACAATATGGTTTAACGTCCGTTTCATCATCTGACGATGATATCAGGAAAGTCTCCAACAGTACTAGCAAAACTTACTGGTCCACTCTAACGCAGTTAACATGTACATTAAAACGTTAAGCTGGCACACAAATTTGAGATAAGAATGCATTCAATATTAATTCCAGGCTTTCAGACAGGCTACAATAGAATCTTCTGCAGACTTAAATTAAATTCTGCAGACATACAATAGGATTTTCTGCAAAGTAAAAACGGACTAACAGTAGGTTCGCCGACTAAAGACACCATATCAGTGACTTTTCCATCAGAAATCTCTTCCACTGACATCTGATACTCGACCGAAGAGTGTTAATCACTTTATTTATTTTATTTTTATTTATTTATTTATTTATCACATCACTCAAGTACATGATAGTCAAACAATTGACAATTGACACTTCTATAAAGGGGTCAGACAGTTTAATTTCAATAATAAAAATAGTTTTATAGTTTGCTTGAAGGTCACTTCACTATTTCTAAAAGAAGAATTACGAATATTAGCTCTAGGATAGCAATAACCAGGCACTTAACAGGTGTAGTCTAGTTTTTCTGTGAGAAACTCAAAGCCAGTATCGTACTGTTTCTCTTTGCAATAAAGTATCAATGTGTGTTTAGCCACAAGACTGTAGCCTCGTCGATCTTTCAGTTCATTCATCAGCATAACCCTATAATATTATTTAAGAATGGACCAGTAAAGGTTAAGGTGGTGTGCCATAATTGTTTCCGAACGTAGGCGCGGAGCAGATCCCGATCTTGAGCGACTGAAGCACACGGGTGACAAAGTAATCAATCTGATGGTGAGGTCGTCAGTCCCACTCTATGCTATGCGATTTAATTTTATCATTGGTTCATATACGCCTACTAATAAGTATCGAACAAAGTATGTTACAGGCTGAAAATTCCTAGCTCTCACTTTACTAATAATGTTATTGTCAATTATTTGTAATAACAAAATTTAATTATATGGGATTACAATCCATTTCCTTCTCAAATGACGGCTTTTTGCAGGGACGATTCAGCAACACATATCATGATGTATTGTGAATCATATACGAATGTGAATCTACAAGTATTTTCGCTAAAACTATTTGCAAAAATAGTTGAAGAATAAAAGAGATCTTGTTAAGGTGCCAGCAAAGTATTTAATAAATAATACAATCAAAAATTAATTATAAATCATTCGTCGATTGGAAATGAAATCGCATCATTACATGTAGAGTTGTCTCACATTTTCCTTATTTACAAGTATTATTATCTTTATTCAAGTATCTTTATTCAAGTATCTTTGTTCAATATTAAAATGTAAAGTGTGCTCTACTGGCCTATAGTAACTCGAGCAACACTAAGGTAAGTTCACTTGTTGAAGTGATTTCTTGAATCAACATGGCGTGCATGTTATCAATGAAATGTCTGCTAGTCGTAGTAAGAGGAACATTCAGAAAATTATCAGTGGACTCGGTGGGACGTCCAGATGGCGTGCTGTGAGCACTCAACTTATCTCCAGCTAACGCACTGCTGTACTTGTACCGCTTAAAGTGCTCGAAATTATCTGCAGAGAGTTTGAACTACGAGATTGAACAACTCGTAAACGGCCTGTGGTAGACGATTCTCAGTGCAGAGAGTTGAGAGATTTTTTAAAACGTTATAGCCCTAAGAGTATGACAAACCAGAATGATTTAACTATGAGTTTTGCATCACATTACATTAGGGCTACGGGCCCCCATATAACCTCTGTAGTCCCTTATTGACCTCAAATTTGAAGGGTCCTAGGGTGACAGATTCCTAAAATTGTAATAATCAAGCTTAATTTACTACATCTTTTGACCCGCACATCACTCCACCCAATAGTATTTCCGGCGGCCCCCCGAATAGAATTATCGTAATAATTACACAGCCTATTTGAACTATAGATTGACTTGTGTTGCTCTTTCGACTAGTAGTCAAAATGTTATAAATTAAACGATTCTAAATACTACGAGTTTCTCGGAAACTGTAATATCCCATAACACATCTAAAATGTAATAAAAAGTTATTGGCTCACAGCTGGATTCAAATATTGCGCAAAAGCTTTCCGACATCCTCACTTGAGAAGTGGATTGCAGATGAAGATTGCACTAAAGCTAAAGGTGGTAGAACTATGCAATTTAAGCTGCACATCTCGATGTGAGCATTGCTGATAAGATTCTTTTTCTCTTAGAGTTTAAGGCTGAGTTTAAATATAGGCTATATATAAATTCTGCATACTGATTCTGGCTTTGAACCATCCAGTTTTGTTATTAATGTATACTTATAGTCAAAATTATGCCACTTGATTAAAATTCTATCGAATTAATAAAGATTAAATCACTAAATTGAACAAACTTAAACAATCAATCGATCAATACTGACACAATTATCTAGCGATGAGCAATCGATTGATTGCTTGATGGTTTTCCGAAATTAATAATAATATTTACTAAATTTCTCGCATCACATAGAAATAAATTACATCGCATGACAAAATAATGTACCTATAAAGTCTATTCACACCACAACAAAATATTTACACAAGTTATCTACTATAATGGTACTCTGTTACACAGTTAGTGTATGCCCAATTGCCCATGCAAAATTCGTGACACATACACGGGATTAATGCCAGTAGACTGATGCACTTTGAATAACAGATTGCTAACGGCTGCAACTTTACATCACTATATCGGGAGTGAGTTGATATAGAACAATAGAATCCATGAGAAGTTTAACTCCCACTCGATAGTCTATAATAGACTACGGGGCACTTTGTGGAGTAAAGATGTAATAAGCTTTACCCCAATCGTAGTGACGAGAGTGCTTGATTGTATTGAACCGTCTTGAAGAGGAGTGTTGTGGTTCTGAACCTTCACGTTAAGCGCACTCAAACCAACCCATGAGACGATAAAATATGATAAACTATGATTTACGTCTATGACATCGTCATCGGGTGAGGAACGGGACGTTAAATCCTCATTATTATTGTATGACTCATTAATAAAGAATGAACCGACCAGTCAATAATTGTAATAATCTTTAATTTAATTACTTTCTGTCTCTCTCTCTCTTCATACCACTAATCAAGCGGTCACCGCTTTTTAAATGTATTGTTCAGCTGAGAATCATCTGCAGATTGGCCAATAGTTTTATTTTTGCGTCGCTTTCGCCGCCCGGCTATGTCCACGTAGATGGTCTGTTGATCAGTGTGCCCGGATGGACTCGATACGCTGAACGTGTACATCCCGGAGTCCTTCCGTGTGGCGTGATGTATACGTAACCGGAACTCGATCCACCTGGAGTAATATCGCCCACCTTCGAAATGCGGTAGAATGATTTGCTGGTGACGACCTCCTTTTTCTAGTGAAACAAATAATATACAATATAATACAATACAATACAGGACAATACAATACATTAAAATACAATGCAATAAAATACCTTATTGGATTAACTTCCGTGTCATCAACGGTCGACGATATCAGGGACGACGATGAAGATTTAACGTTTGCTTCGTCATCCGAAGGCGATATCAGTGAATTCGAAGCGAAATATGTGACTGCAAGAAGTTGTAAATTTTACAATGAAAACGTCTGCGGGCAAATAAGCAAATACACAGCATCAAAGTAGTGCTCTTACGAAAACAAACTGTGGTATTTAAGCTTTGAGCTTTCTTATCTTAACGTTAATAATAATAATTAAGGTTTAACGTTCATTTCCTCATCCAGGGATGGTGTCAAGAACGGTAAGAACCCTAAAAGCTACCATATCAATTTCATCTATTTTCACGTGACATCAATGCTGTTGAAAAATGTATTGGCAATTATTCTGATTAATTAAGCAATTAATTAATGCTTACGAATCTCAATGTCCTGGTCATTATGTTTCCATCTCACGGTTCGAATAGTCCCAATAACCTCGCAGTAGAGATCTGAAACAAGAATAGAAGTTGTAAAATTAGGGATTGGTCTATCAAACTATAAAGTTTCTGAAGTCCCACTAATATTTGCAAGAAAAATTAGAATGGATATATCTATTATGAATTTAGCTAGTGCCGCTTACTCCCATTTTCCTTTCAGGGCAATATGAAAGCCATTTATTTTCCTCCTAGATCTGTTAAACCAGACTATCTTGCCCTAGCAAATGGACTTGCATTGTACGTAAGCTAATATTTAATGAAATCAGATAATTTTTTGAATTTCACATTCCAAAATTAGTAAAACGAATGCTTAGTTTACTGTGACATCTATTTTTTTAGCAATATTAGTAACGTATTATATTTAGTTATATGGATAAATAGACTTGCCATGATGTTGACTAATGCTGATCCCTGTTTTCTTTCAGCACTTTGTGACTTGCTAATTGCGTTTAAGTGGACCAGTTAGTATTGCTTGTGCTGTTTCGGACGTCCCTGATATCGTGTCAGAAGATGAAACAGACATTTACCTATAATATTGTACTGTATTGTAAATCTTACCAATATAGGGTATTGGTTTCTTGAGCCAGTATGGTTGTATGGCATTAGAACATCTCCACAACATCAGATCTAATCCATATACCCTCAGATAGCGCCCTACCTCCTGCTCACATGCATACAATCAATCGATCAATCAATCAATCAATCAATCGATCAATAAATCCATATGCTCTCATATAGCGCCCTAGCTCCTGCTCACATGCATACTCAATCAATCATACTTAATCAATCAATCGATGTTCCAGTTATCAGTACCGTATCTCAAAGGCGTTAAAATGAATGATGTTATATAATAAGTAACGTTTTTAAAATTAATGCTCTGGATGATAACCAACCCTGGGCTAAAAAATTATAAAAAGTTTATATATATATATATATATATATGTACCCAGAGGGGTATATATGGCCCTTGGGTTAAAACGATAAAAAGAATTAGTCATTAGTATTCTGGAGTGACAGGCAGTTGAGCGTGCTGCGGATGCAAATGGCATTGTATTGCTGGAGGGCCACAGACAGTCTCTGCCAGTAACGTTGTAATAATAAGAAGGGCCACAATGTCGCTGGCAGCAACACAATGACCATCGCTATTACGTATGAACCAATTAAAGCAAATCTAAAGTCAAGATTACATGTAAACAGTGTTGGTAAAATTAAAAAGTATTATAATCCAAACTTTCTATCAATTGGAAGTAAACATCCGTAAAGTTTGCAAAGCATATTTTTCAATGCTTTCCGCGGATATTAGAATTACAGTAGATTCTCATACTATTTAACAAATGATTGAGCACTCGGAAAGTTCCAGGCACATCCGGTAGAGATATACAATAAGTTCCGATATGATAAAGGATTTTACACCAAAGGATCTGTTGTCAAATACATTTGTTTTGATCTACCGCTTAGTTAACTTATCTCTCCGTTACGGCTTCAATAGCGATTTGATGTTGCTCTATTGATAATGATAACTAGTAGCACAGCCCGTAGAACGGGGAAATAAACTTAATAATAGGACTCATTTGTCCCCCTCCAACTCAAAACTTTCGTAAGACTTCCTTTAACAATATGGAAAACCTAGAAAAATAAGTTTCGCCTGGCTTATCTTCGCTTTTCGAAGCTGAAGCTTCACTATAATTTTTTTTTGTAAATAAACATAGTTCTCTGTCTCTCTCTGTCTGTCTCTCTCTCTCTCTCTCTCTCTCTCTCTCATAACAACAAAACCATCAACAACATTGATGATTCCTGCAGATATTAACTAACCGTAATTTTACTGTTACACACTGTAAATTACAGTGTTATTATCCGGCTTTATCAATAACCCATAAATACGTTTTCTTTAATTATTATAGAATATTCTTTCATATAGCCTACCCATTCATTAAAATATTACATAGGTCTGCGACGGGAAATAACTGCAACGTCTGCAATTGTAAATATAAGCGACCTATGCGTAAAGGAAGCAACAGCAGAAAAGTTTGCACAATGTTTAAAACATTTCAAGAATGGACTACATGGAATATGTCCACGCGCCAATGTGTAGCTTAAAAGCTTATCATTTGTAAAAGCGTTGTAAACTTTGACTTTTGAAATACCATTCAAATAACTCTCAAAATATCATTCATATAATAACTGACCAACACTGCATTTGAGTCAGTTGTTTCACAGACGCAGTTGCATTCTAATCGAATATCTGGAATTCTCAGTTGAAGTAGAAGATAAACTTTTGCTGTGGCACGGTTATGTAGACAGGCCAGGAGTCTGATGTGTTATCCACTGAGCTCCATGGACAGGTGAGAGCTTGCTGCTATCATCAGCGGGAATACTATTTCCAACCATATTTGAAGATTGATGTGGGTGTGGTAAATATATGTAAGACGTAATAATATATTGTTCATTATTAATAAAGACGTAATAATATATTGTTCATTATTAATAAAGACGTAATAATATATTATCGTTTATTCATTTGCTCATTTAGTTTGGACACCTTCTGTAATACAATGGAGTATTTCGCAAATAAATTAAAGTATGAATATATTATTCATAGTAAACTCCTGTGTTGTTTGTGTTTTCCTACATTTAGCTAATGAGTAGTCATTATTATTTAGAGTCCACATATTTAGTAAATTGCATAACTCTTAGTCATAAGTTATACTTAATTTAAGCAAATGTTAATCTGAATCCTGTTATAATTTATGCATCTATTAATTTATCACCAAATACATTTGATGCACTTGATTTGGCTATGTAACATATTGAATGTGCGAGTAAACGGCAATAAATGCCGCATAGAAGTGGAATATTACATATCCCGATTTAACATCGTTATCGGTAACAAATGTGTGTGTGTGCACAGTATAATAAAAGCCGTTAGTCATATACATCAAGAAATAAAAACTTTTTGCATGTTGTTGAATATACTAGACTTTACATATTATGCGATATAAATTAGACACAATTATTCATGTAGATTAAAGGCAATACAAATTATATCCACATATAAAGTACAATAGTTATAATACAATATAATAAGGAAATTGTATAGTGCCTCTAAAGGACTATACTATAATCTCTCGGAGACAATAATGACAATTGAAGAGAAAAGTGACCCTGCCTGCCATCGGCCACAAACTTTATAGCAAAATCTATGAAAGTCTGAAATTTGAGCGACCAATTGGCCAAGTACACAAATCATGGGGCAGACTACTCCACACATCACTGCAACATATTTTATTAGTCGAGGCTTTTACAAAACACGAGCTGTTATCGTTTTGTCTATTCTCAAGTTTCTCTGTTTCAACTCGGGCCATACAGCATCCCTGTTTGCAGGATATCCAGGTTTCCACTGGTCCCATCAATCATTTCGGATGACCTGACGCTCGGAGTAAAACGTCAGTCGCCAACTGGCACGCGATCACCTCCACACGCCTTCATCACTCTCCGTGAATATCAGCAAAGTGATGAAACTCAGCGTAATAGCGCTAATAGTCATTAAAGTATCCAGTTAACCGGCACTCTTTGTTGTCAGTAAAGTGATTAAAATCATTTTGTAAGAGTGCTAATAGTCATTATAGTATCCAGTTAACAGTCACTCTTTGTCAGCAAAGTGATTAAAATCATTGTAATAATGCTAATAGTCATTAAAGTATCCAATTAACAGTCACTCTTTGTAAATAATTATCAGCAAAGTGACTTAACTCATTGTGATAGTGCTAAGAGACAAAAAAATAGCCAGTTAACCATCAATCATTTTTCTGGACGTGTTCTCCAAATGATTAACACTTTCAAAGATTCTTTTGAGCATAAACTATTCAGATTAAGACAAACCTAATGTCTATTAGGTTGATCTTAATCTAAATAGTCAGTCTGAATAGTTAATCAAATATCTATTTGCGTTATTCTTGTGCAAGTATCAGTAAATCTAATCTCCGATGAGATTGCAGAGAATCATTTCAATAGCACTAACCTCTGTGGATTGCCTACTCGTTACAAGCTTGATAATAAGCAGAAGGCCCCGGGTTTGAGTCCCAGTCAGGACCGTCTCTGACAGTATCTTTGCATACTGAGATAGGGTCAAACAGCAGTTAAACTTCGCTTTACAGTTTTTCCATTATCATAGCCTACTCATGCATTAATTCTTATTTTGATTTCTTCAATACTTCATTCAATGCGTCACTAACTATCAAAATAAGATATGGTAATGTACAGATAATGCATATAATGCAATGTATAGGCCTACTATTGTAGAGGCCACAGTTCAAGTAGCCTATACAATAAACTACAACAGACTACAAATGTAAATAATGTAGGACCTACAAGTTAGTCTATGTATAGTCATGTTAGTTCTATAGGCCGCTAGGCGGGATTCTATGACTGATCTATGGGCTCCATAACTCTGGTCGTATTCAACAGATAATGATTTAGGCCTACTATAAATTACTTCCTGGATTCGTTAAACAAAAACATGTTATAATCGTTGTTACAGATGTTTTAACTACAAATTGTCACAGATGGCGCTGCATGTAATGGTTCTGTGATGATGTGTTCACTTTGTTCCACAGAACATTTAACACCCGCCTACAACTCGTAACTCTTAGCCTGTCAGGACCAGGAGAGCGTAAATAGGGATCCCATTGAGTCCCAATATAGATCACGTAGTCAGGAAGAGGAAATAAGAACAGATAATGTCGAGAAGGAGTAGTCTAAGTCCCGTCTAATTCAACAGTACTAAACTGCTGTGTGCTCTGTGGGATAAAGCTGTAATAAGCTTGCACAAATTTTGTAGCTCGATTGTATTGAACCGTCTTGAAGAGAAGCACGTTGTGGTTATTAACCTTGACGTTAAGCATACTCAACCCTACCTAAGCCTCCCGTATAAATTAAATTATTATCAGAAAATGCCTCACTAGCTAAAATTAGAATGGAATATAGCGTTGTACCATATTACAGTATGTGGTCAAACAAGTCTCCGAAAAAACTGCGCTGTAGCTCCAATTGATACAGACGAATACAGAAATATTATTATGTCAAAACGCCCTCTCTCACTGCAGGCTTAATTAATGAATCAAACAATGAATCAAAGCAAATTTAATGTCCGTTCCATCATCTGACGACGACATCAGAGACAATACATGTATCATATTCTGCCGCTAAATCATCAGGAAACTACAAGTTTTCACCAATATTACCAAAATACTTTAGCGCCACAGCTCTGTAATGGTTTTATGGTTTAGAGCCGAGCAGATTTCTGTGTAACCGAACGTTAAACTCATCAATAATTCCACCAGCACCTGTCCTGCTTTCATTCATCCTCAGTCCTGTTACGACTGGCTGCAGATTAGATTCCAGACGAACCTGGATTTTCTCTCTCTGTGATCAGCAGTCAAAACAACTCTCAAATCTTTTTGTTCCGTTAATTTGTTTTAGTTAATGGTGGTAGACCAAAATACGTTACTTTCAGCTGTTTGTGATACACTCTTCAGTTATCTTTCATGCAATTGATAGGTTATCTAGATTCTAGAGCTACAATGGTCTCTTCTTGCGTAATTGGTAGCGGACAATACAATACAATACAATACAATACAATACAATACAATACAATACAATACAATACAAAAACTATTTAACGTCCGGTTCCTTACCAGAAGGCGATGCTAGGTACATAGAACGTTTCGTGATAATTGTAGCGTCCAAAATGTTCTGATTGATATCTTGGATTTGAAATAATTTAAAGATTAGAATAACTGTAACCTCATTTCCTATCAGTGTCAGTACATAGTAAATTTTCGAGTCCCATTTAGCTTGCAAAAGGCTGCAACCGGATGACTTTGTAACTAGATGCTGAGCTCACTATGACTGATTTCAAATGCCGATATTTGATTCATACATTGGCAAGTGTGTGCTTGTGGTATAGAACTGCTTCCAGTTGCATAGTCTGTTTGAGACGTCCCTGGCATCGCCTTCGGGTGAGGAACCGAAAGTTAAATCCTCATTGTATTGTATTGTATTCTAATCAGTAGCCTAATCACTGTATGACCCATGTGTATATTTTTAAAGGGCCATTGTGTGTACTGCTTGTAGATTAGGGTGGAGTGAAAAAACCAAAGTTGTAAAATCTATTACGGGTAGTGTGGGAAAGTTGTCACTATATGTTAGAAGA
>JAQFZF010003309.1:0-11483 GCA_034695365.1 Enchytraeus norvegicus
CCCCAACCCCCCCGACAATTCGCACCCTGCTGCAGCCTCAAGAAAAGATTATTATAATATTGTAGGCTTGTTTTCATCAGCGGCGTCGCAAGGAATCTATCTAGACTTCAAGACACCTGTTTGAAGTAACTGGTCAACATTTATATGCGCCTGTTATAATAGTATATGCATGCATATTTTGGTAAATGTTCAAATAATATAATGTTACCAAATATTATAGAGACAAAAGTGTAATCCTAAGACTTTGCACATCGTGCATGGAGGTAGCCAATATAAAAACTTTAAAAGCTCCTTCAATTTAAGGTTTAGGCACTTTGCCAAACGTTCTTTGCCAAAAATTTTCAAAACAACTTAATTTATTTTCATTTTATTTATTTGTTCATCTCAGGCACGAAAAATGTGAATAAAAGTTAAATCTTTGTTGGTCACATGCCCAAAGTGCCTGCCACAGTTAATATGATAACATTTTCATAGGATATCACTGATTTGATTTTTCATAAAAGAAATGGACGTGAAATCTTTAAAAATCATTGTACATATAATGTTACAAGCCAATGAAATAAATGCAGCAACTAAATTCAGTCTTATTTGATGCTAAAGTACTGTCAACCCTTAGCAGATGTACATTTGATGGTTGGACGGATAAATGCAGAGTTCCGTTTAAATTGTTGACCAGAATTTGATAGCCTATTACCTGCTGACCTGTCAAGGTGCATCACTACTTAAACTCATTGTATTGTAGTTGACACACTGAGTAGTAACTGTTGTGGTAAGAAAGGATTAGAGTAAATTAAGTGAAGAAATAAAGTAAATTTAGATATTCAATTCTCCGCCTACGATGGTGATGTGGGGTTCAAGATGGCAATTTTGTTCAGTTATCAACATATTAGCTGAGCCGATAGCAAATCGGTTGAGTGTCCGACTCGGATCCATTGGTTTGCTATTCGAATCCCTTGGCTCGCCCGTCATTCGGATTTATCTTGTTATATGAAGAGACACAACTTAATTAGTATGACCTGCACAATTCTCACCATTTGCATCATTATATGCGAGCTTGATCGTCGATACAAAACAAATAAATCTGATTTTATTCGTATCAAAATCATTTGGAATATGATTCTGGTTGCATAGTGTAGTCTGTAACACGATCGCTCGATATGCACAAATCACAGCCGGGTCCGTCACTGACAGTAACCTTCGATACTGAAACAGACGCTAAACTGAGCTTTAAGTTTACCTTAATAATCGGAGATTATGGAATCGACGCAGGAAAAAGTGCTTATCACCCGTCACGTTCCAAACTCTATTATAAAGATTTACAGATCAAGGATTGTTGTACACTAATGAGTTGTTCCATTCTGCATTTTCGCGGTAAATAGAAGTTTTCGTAAGAGCCGACTAAAGCACATGCCACCTCACAATTTTTTTGCCCAAATTTGTCATGCTAACGGCTATATTACTTATAGGTGTAGCATTAAAGCCTAGCTTTTTGACCTAATAGACTTGTTGATCGACTAACTTCTCATTAGTGTAGTTAGAGTGAGATGCGAGCTGCGAATATGTGCCATGGACCTGCCGTTTGGCAGAGCAATGAAGCGACAGTTTGAATCAAAGAGAACACACGAATTAAAATACTATAGAAAAAATAAAGTAATACACAATACGATATGGATTTTCCCGTTACGTCCGTTTCATCATCTGATTCAGACGACGATTACAATAATTATTATTTTCAAAAAACAAACAAATAAAGTGATATATCCGTCAGAAGTATGAAATAATTTAGATAGATAAATACTCTAAATGAGAGGTTAAAGCGCCACCTGTTTGTTTAACGACGCCGCTGTACGGCGTCAATAGATTGGTAAAAGCCCCCAGGCGGTGGCAGAAGTAAATGGGAAACCAGTCAACCACGATTTACCGCTAATTCCTCTTTTCAGCCCTCGGTCAAGGAATGACTTGGGGAGACCAATTAGTGGAAACCTATGTCCTGCCGGTCTAGATCATAGCTATCTCTCAGTCTAATCGTTTTGACGTGATCGTCTCAATTGCCCGCTTTTACTAATTCCTTACTAACAGTCCTTCGTCTTAAATTTCCTTTTAGTTCTATCTACTTTTCTGTTCTACTGCTTTCTCTGTTTTTCTCTGTCCGAAGGATAAATGAATAAAATTTTGAGTTCAACAACGATTTTGACGCTCAAAGCAGTCCACTAGCTGCAAAATCTATTACGTTTAAAATACTAAGACTCTGCTTCTCATGACATTAAACCAATAACAAGGGCCAAGGCAAAAAAATTGGCATTGAATGGAATTGGTAAAATAATTTTCATGACCCCCCTTGCCCCCCCCCCCCCCCCCCAAATCAATCTGCTATTTGGCTATTTGTAGGAGTTTTATCTTACTATCTCTCTTTATCTCTAGTGCACTGACAAATGAAAGTTCCAAGGTACATTATTCTGAAATGCAATCAGGCTATCAAGCTCACTAATGAGCATTCCATCGATCATCGGCCAGGCCTTTACCACACCTAAACTGTAACCTTTATCTTTGGAATATACAGTCTATTCTGACTTCCGAGGTGGTTTCCCGTTGTCTTCCTCAGTATAAAAATATATATTATATGTGTTAGTCGGCTTTTACGAAACATGTGCAGTTTTCGGTTGGTCTATTCTAAAGTTTCACGGTTCTAACACGGGAAACACTTTTTCTTACAAAAAAGGGAAATATCATAAACAACATGCTCTGAACAGTAGATAGGCCTATCAGAGTTAGGTTCTGTGTTTCAAGCCAGATTCAATGCACGAATATCTACACGGTGTTTAGTATCTCGCGCATCATTGAGCAGAGAGCATATCATCGATCAATCAGCAGGTTAATTTCATGATAAGGTGTTTGTCATTATAACACGCGCTCTTTCAATAAGAGAAAATGATGACTCCTTTGTTATAGGCTCGGCTACTTTCATCACTATCGACTCATTTTATCAAGTCTTTAGGGTTTAACACAGCATGTTTAGTTTAGAAACATGCCATCTTATCAGGCGGATTTAGGGGAGGGTGGTCGGGGCCATGGATCTGAAAATAATAACAATTTGACGCATCCAACTAAATAATGTGGACCCTTGTCCCTCCCTCGATTCGAATTTAACACATTATGTTTTGCTAAGAAAGCTGCTATTGGCCTATTATAAATATCTTACAAGAATACTACTAAAAATTAATACTAATTTGCAAGCCTGTTTATTCACAAATACGAGTAGGCTATAGTTGACCTAAAATTCAGTCGTGAAATTGTTCAGTTCTAAGCAAATCGAAGTGATTACATACGGCTTTGCTGACCAATTTAAACTTGAGCAGACCCGCTGCGATATAAAACTACCGGTTAGCTCGGGTAGAAAAGATTGCCTATCATATTTCATGTCGCCGCTAAATTAGGATTGCCCTGGTGCTCAGATTAGACGCTTAGAATCTTTCCACTTCTTTAACCCTCCCGCAGTGTTCATTTAAAGACCTCGATTATTGTGGTCCTCAGATTTCTCGTAGTCACACGCTACCATGCACTGAGAATTGTGAACAGAATAATAATAAAGATTTAACGTTCGTTTCCTCATCCTTGGATGATATGAGGGACGACATAATACGTTGAATAAAGTTGATAGAGGTCGTTGGCAGCACAGCTAACAGCCTGGGTGAGCAACAACAACAACGACATAATACGTCAGATTATAATAAAAAAAGGTTTAACGTCCCTACCTCATCCTATGATGATATCAGAGACGTCAAAGATAATAAATAAGACTGTGGAGGCATACTATAATTCGCAGGTCTATAGTTAAAATAAAACGAGATGGGAGATTTTTGCTACAATTATTCCATGTTTCGCTGATGCTGAAGGAAATAGGCGAATTGTGTTACATAGGCTAGTTAAATCAAATCCATAAAAAAATTAGTAAAATTCGTGATTAATGTCTTGAAATCTGTGGCATGATTTCTTGATCGACTCCAATCAGTCAATAAATCAATGAGAATTTAACGTCCGGTTCCTTGCCCGAAGGCGATGTCAGGGATTCCACTAACGTATTCTTACAGGTCTACATGATCTACTCGTTAAAAGTTTACACTCTAGGCCTATCATTGTATCGTTCGAATTACCACAGAGCATCCATAGGACCAATGGTCTCATTTAGTACAATATGTCGTGCTATACACAGACTACACAGTAGGCCAAGTCCAAATTAATTTCTGCTAATCTAGCAACCTAATTCCGATCTCTTTAGATGATAGCACGAACCCTATAAATAAGTTGATCAATTAACCTTATCTTGTTAAATTTAACGTGCACTTGAAGTTTAAAGAACTAATGGAAAATAATTATAATTATTGTTACAATAATATAACGGAGGCATGACATAACGTACTAGTGTCCTCTTCCGAATGATAGGACAAATGATTTTACTAATTATTGCGTGTGAATAGCTACTCGAAAGTAATGTCCACCTACCGAGTGTGTAATTACATATTATTCATAATATTTCCTGGCAATTAAACCATCACGATAGCTAAACAACTAAATTGATTCAATTATTTAAAGACTATTCCTACTTGATGATTTAGAGAATATTTAATTAACTAAACCGCTTTTATTGGAATAATTGTTAAAATATCTAATTTATATCAAGTAAACTTGAAGTAGTAGGCTATACTGAACATGAAAATGAATGTGTGGCGACTGCCTCCGTGCCGGTTCGCATACTGAAAGAATATGTAATTTAAAAAAATTAAAACTAGTTTCAACCATTCCCCATCCTAACCCTAACCAAAAATCATAAAAAGTAATGAAAATGAGAGAAAAAAGTCGTCAAGCTACAGTCGAACCCCTGAACAAAACACCACAATGTTCGTAATACCTATGCTATATTTGCATTATTTTCTGCGCCAGCAATTCTCATGTGTAGAAAGGTAACATGCTGCCGGTTCGTCATATTACTTCGTCGTCAGATGGCATTTCCTTTCGGTTTGTCTTTGACTTCATAGTGCTCGATGTTGTCGTCGATGATGGTAACACTCGATGGGTGTGTCGATGGTGTGCTCATTAAAGAGCGAGATAGTTGATTATGTGTATGAATTTGGAAAGATGGCTAGATTATATTTAACCCAAACTCCTCCCCCATAAAAATATTTTGCAAAAGGATGGGGTTCAAACTTGGGTTAATATTGCGACATCATCCTCCAGCAATGCGCGCATCGATGGCTGAATAGGATTAGGGCCCTCCCTATATGTTCTAATCTATCAGCAATGAGTGCAACAGAGGTATGATTAATAAGTGGAGAGGCAAGATGTGAGTATTCTTTGTAAGTTTGTGTTTATAACATGTGTGGAATTGAAAGAAATAAAAAGTTTACAGGTTCTAAGTCCCGCATACGCACATATAAAAAAAATCTTGCATCTTGCCGTCCCACCGATTAATCGTACCTTTGTTGCGCACATTGTGAGTGGCTGCTAGCTTAGAACCTATCAAACTGCATTAAAGGATAAAGCCCAATATGACGTCAGTTTCATGTCCTTACGGTCACTTCAGTGACGGGCGTCCCTGGGATTCGAACCGCGAACCAATGGAACTCGAGTCGGGCACTCAACCGTTGTCCTATCGGCTCATTAATCATGAAGGAATGGCGCGAAAAAGGAATCACGGTGGTCTAGTGGCAGCATGGTGGCTTTTGAAACACGAGGCCGCTAGTTCAATACTCGTTGCAGCCTTTAGAAAGTTGGCTCACAATATATTGCTAGAGCCGAAATCTATGTAAATAATCAGAATACAATATCTAATTCAATGAGGATTCAACGTCCAGTTCCTCATCCAAAAATGATGGCAGGGACGTCTCAAACAAACTATGAAACTGCAAGCAATTCTATACCACTCACTACCGATGTACAGACTGAAGAGAAAGCGAAATCAGAAACAGTTCATGTCCATTAGAAGGGGAAAGAAAGTCTGTTAGAACAGATCTCAGGAGAAAATAAATGAATTTTCAGCTTGCAATGGAAGGTTGTAGAAAGATAGTGTTACGGACGAGAGCTCAAGATATCTCAATTCTTAAAAATGTTTCTGGCTTAAATAGTAGCGTACGCCAGACACACGTTTCGGACTCATTGTATTCGACAGATGACAAGACGCATCTGTTTACAATGTTGCCTCTCTTAGTGCTATTTTTGTTATTTTGTCTTTTTCTGCTCTCTCCATGATTAGACGTATCATTGCCGTTTAGAGCGCACAATGCGGCAAGCGCAGATACATATCTACTAGCCTGCCAATCACCTGAGGTTATTCTTCTTGTTGACCTGACATGGGTTAGATCCCAGCTCTTATTACTTCTGAGGCCGACGCTCTAACCACTCGGCCATAACCCCTCACTTGTGATGTCAAATAGATGTTTGGATAATAAAAAAATATAACGAGAAGTACATATTTTGAAAACACCGTCTATACATTTATTTTCATAGCAATAATTCACAACTCGGCGTACCAATCAGTCTAACATATCTATGAGTTTGGTAGAATTGACTCCGACAGACATGGCATGCCAACAAAGATCAATTCTATTATAATACAGTGCACACAAATACGCACATGCAAAACATAATCAGCGTCACGTAATAGTCAATGTTCAATGAAATCGCTAATAATCAATAATCGTCATAAATTTACCCAAAATCAGACTGGAACAACAACGACATCTGGCGAGCACAAAACAAAACAACAATCTAGCGAATTTATCTGAATTCATTTCATTATTAGCCAATTTAAACATAGAAATTCAACAAGGGAAAGTGTGTCGCATTTGAACGTATCATTACTATAAGAGCAGTGGCGTGTGTCACGATTCTGGGACAGTTTCTGGGACAACGAGTCGTAGAGAATTGACCAGTTGTTGAAGACTAATAATCTACTGTCTGGGTGACTGTCTGTGACTGTGTGGGTCATTGTCTGGCCTTCCGACCCCCCCCCCAAAAAAAAAAAATCACAATTTATGAATTGTTCTGTAGAAAGCATTTATCAAAGGTCTGTTTTACTAGTGTAATATAATTTTGTAGTTGTATGTCTGTGCATGTAGTAGATGAAATAGGTGATAGCTAACTTGCAGAACTTTAAATTTAGCGTCACATAAATATAATCTGATATTCCACAAAAATGTACTCTAACAATTAAATAAAACTAGCACAGATATTGCAAACTCTCTTAAAATGTTACACGTAAAATCAGATGAGACAGGCTTATAAAATCTAGTTCGTGATTAAAGAAGGATCATCATGTTCTAGAATAGTGAATTCCCTGATTACCACAAGATACGCTTGATTGCAAATTCGCAAATACTGCAAATGGCATACAACTCAACAGTATTCTGAATACATAATATATAACAGGTCCGTCTCTGACAGTATCATCGGATACGGAAAACAGACTTTAAACTTAGCTTTACAGTTCTTTTTACATAGGCACCCGTAAATTAAAGGTCCCCTAGAATAGCGTCTAACAATTAACCTTAAGAAGATCTACTGAGAAATAGGATTTTCTTATAAATTCAATATGCAGTTTGTATCGATGGGGTTAGAAATTGAACGCGAGTCTCCTTAGTACTCCAGGGCCAAGGCTTAATGTATAATTGTTTGACGTCAGTTCCCTCATGCGAGGATGGCATGAGTGACGAACTCAGCTGTGAAAGAGGCAACAGAGTAGAGTAGCACGTAACTCGATTCCGTCGCAGATGACAGTATCGGGCAGCGAAGCGAGCGTTAAATGGAAATTAGTCTCTTCGATATCTAGAATCATCAGAAGAGCGATAAACTATTCTCAAATATTAGCTTACTTCAGTTATAATAAACGATAAAGAAACAATTATGCCGATAAGTTCATGCTGCAAGCCATGTAGATTACTAATTTATAGATCATGATATAGTTATTATGTCAAGCAGCAATTGATTTCTGAAATATTAGTAATTAGTTCAATAATAATTATATAATTGGATCTACTACTGATCAAATATATAGCATAAAAGTTGCTTCTATACACCTAGAACTGATATGAGTCTATATTATAAAATAGTCTACATTCAATATCAATTGTCCCTGATATTCTTAGACGACGAAGGAATGGACGTTAAATATCTAATAAATTTAAATGTAGCAGACTCTAATCCTAAATACCAAAATATTCACCTAACTTGGCATTAGTGGTAAACTGGTAATATGTGATTTTATGATGAAAGAATTTATATTTTTCTGTCAGCAGATAAAATGAAATACAAAATAATATTTTATAACACTTAATAATTGCATAGAATCTGCACATGTTCAATTAAATGTCTGTCAGACCAATTATAATTTACAATCAAAATATAAGAGTCTAAAGCTAACAACAGTGATATTACGATAAGTCTCAATAAAGAACTGGTCATGCATAGGAATGAATGCACACACACACAGAAGCACATTCACTTTAACATATAATATTTATAAATACTTGTTCTTAAAGAAAGAAGGAAATCTAATTTTGTATTCTACTTTTACACTGCACCAGGTCTTATTAGCACCAAAGTTTTGTGCATAACTGCATAATGCCTAGAATAGTTTGTAACACGGACACCTACAGTACTGTATCAAAAGAGTAATGAAATATTTTAATTTTTATTACTATTATAACTCGGACTCAGTGGTCTGTAATTGACTGCAGGGCGCTTTCTGGATTAGAGCTGTAATTAGTGTAATTCCAATCTTTGTGACGGTAGTGCTCTAGTGTTGAGCCGCCTTGAAGAGATGCCTTGTACTTCTTAACCTTAACGTTTAAAACACTCAAATCTACCCTTATAACCATAAACTATAGTCGTTCATGAGATAAAAGATTCAAAACATTTTCAGGATAGCTATGCAAAACTGCTAGCCCTATCCTCTGCTTGGATTAAGCTCATATCATTATCTTGCTTTGCATAATTACTGTAAACTTTAATCATATATTGGCCGCTATATTATGACAACAAAGGAAATAATATTGTGTTATTACATGAAATGATTTGTTACAATTTCAAATCATATATAAATGATTATTTTCAAAACATTAAATAATGCTAGTTGTTACAAATGAGTCTCTGAAGTTAATTTCTATTTCAAAGACTTAATTAATCATCATTACAACATAACACGATTGCACGAAATTTAGAATAAGGATTCACAAACATCATTAACAATAGATTTAACATAGATTAACATAAAACAAATACAGAAACGGATGCCAAGCAATACGAAAAAGCTTCATAACACAACAATTGCACAATTGATTCTCCTGCTGCGATAAAATGATATTAGAAAACGAACTGTATTGATTGGACGATGATAAAAATCAATCAGATCAAAAGTAAAGTTCGATTATCTAATTAAGAAAGAATTTCTACGTCATTAAAACCCCATAACAATCACGCAAAATGAAAGATTGTAAGAAATACAAAAATAAAATCAATCGGGCCTATTTTTCGCATTATGATTATATTTATTCGCCTCGATTCGCTCCTAAATTTATATTCACTTTACCAATATACTTATTTTTTGCCACAAGTATCAAATGTAGTCTCCCTAGATGCCTAGGGTGTACCATTATAGATCCCTGGCAACGAAAGAATATCTGTGTTCCGGATAATTGAACAATGCAGAATTGCAGCCTATATGGTTATAGAAGAGAGATACTCAATCACAAAATCAATTAAAATCTTTCAACTAACTTACTACATACCTTATTTATAAGCATGACAAATTACAGACCGCTGGGTCAATTGACACACATAAAAATAGTTAAAAATTATAAATTTACTTCAATTCTTCGCAAATAGCAAAATTTTTTCCGACTGAATAATAATAATATTACGAAATTGTCTCTAGTAATGTAGGCCTTCTTCTGTTTTATAGGCCTATTTCAGATATATAAATTTATGATTCCTAACTTATTTCATGGCAAAAGAATGCAAAACAGAATTTGTCCATAAAGTATGATAGGACATTTCTAGGATATTGTATCAATTTAAAAATGAAGAACAATAAGTAGGTAACTAAATTTTCAAAATATAATAAAATAACACCGGTAGAACGATACAATATTCTAATTCTATCCTTTATAATCAAAATAGATAGGGAATTCGAAGTAGTACGACCACAAAAAAATGTATATTCCATTAATTTTTAATTAAAAAACGTTTACTGGTAAGTTGGCAGAAAAATTAGTAAAGTATTTTAAACACGCTCAACATTGTGACAAGTACTTTACTACATTTAAATTTTGTTAATATAACACCATAGGATTATTTACAGATTGAATATTTTATTTTATAATAATTATAATTAATCTGGACGAATTGGCACCATACGATAAAATCATGTAAATACATGTATAAATGCTAATTGCATCATTCACACAGTCCTAACTTTTGAACAACCCAATTGAGTTTTTACAAAATTTTATAGTATTCAGCTATTTATCTTCAATATTTATTCTTTCAATATTTCAGTAGCCGCCTATGACGTAATAAAATTTAACTATCACATCAATTAACTTCTTAAATACAATACACAATTTTTTAGTCTAGCCTTTAACGATTACTGTATCTGTAAGTTATTTATTACATATTGTAGCAACCTGCTTAAAGCCAGAAAATTTAGAAATTTTGCAACAGATAAATCGGTTTCAAAGTCTCCAATCAGTAAAATTAGTAAAAAAGGCATTTCAACTATTTGCCACAATCAAGTCTTCTGTTAATGCGTCCTACAATAGCGTTTATAGATAAAAATCAATAACAATGATAAACAATTATAATCATCACAACAATCAATTAATCAATCAATAGAACCTGCAACATTATGCTTAAAGTATTATACACAACAGCCTATATCAAGATTCAGACATCAATTATCATAATTAAAATATTTATTGAACTTCGTTAAATACCTGTAGGCTATTGCGTATATTTAAATAATCTTTATGTAAGGTAAAGGAGGTGTGCTATATTAGTTCTCAGCCAGCATTTTGACAGAATTAATTAATGTTAATGACTGGGCTGCATCCAATAATTTAAGTCTTAATATTAAAAAGACTAAAGAAATTATTATCTACAAAAGTAAGCAAACTATGACAAATGCTCCAGTTTCAATCCCTGGGATTGAGCGGGTAAGACATTTGAACATCTTGGGGGTCATTATAGATGAATTGCTAACTTTCAGCGAACATGTCTCGACGAAAGTTAGTCGAGCACATCAGCAACTGTACGCCTTAAGGCCCATGGCCTCTCTGGTACTGCTCTGCATAACGTTTGCAGCGCTCTATTCTTGGCCACGATAATCTATGCTTCACAAGCTTGGTGGGGATTGGCCTCTGCTGCAGATAAACAAAAGTTATCAAGCCTTGTACGTAAAGTTACAAGATGGGATTTGGATGGAGGTGTGTCAC
>JAQFZF010003310.1:0-11482 GCA_034695365.1 Enchytraeus norvegicus
TGAATGACACAGGAACAAGGAATGCTATATTTATATTGAGGAATGTCTGTGAAAGGGCCATAGAAGTGAAAAAAGATTTCTACTTGTGCTTCATTGACTTTAACAAGGCATTTAATAGAGTTCGACACAGCAGACAAACGTAGTTGTATTGAAGCCATATACTAATACTTATTTAAATATATATCATTTAAATTTGTAGATAGATCTATCTATATATCTATATAAATCTATAGTGCTCTGCAGTGGTGGTGTTATTATCAATTAAATTTATTGCTGTTAACTTATTATTAATCTATTATTAATTAATCTATCTTTATTAATTGTGCTTTCCTGCAGACAGAGGTCATATTCCATGGACTGACGGGGAGTTTTTCATGCAGCAGAAGTTTCAGGAATTATTGCAAGTGTTGGAACCGGTAAAAGCTAACAAAGACTCCATACCTGGTTCGGACATCGGTCAGTATGAATCTATGAATGTTTAATGTTTCCGTCGATCAATGGTATAATTATTTAGGTACTGATGCTGTCAATTGAAATGTAGCAAAACAAATTTGTGTTTGAGAAATGAAAAGTAGTCAGGAGTAAAGGCTAAATAGGGTTGTGCGTCAGTATTCTGTCATCTGTAGAAAGCTTAGTTTAACGTCTGTTAACGTATGTAGACAATATCAGCAAGGGCTGAGCCTAGACATGTACTGGACTGTATAAAACACACACACATTCTTAACCAAACATGCACACACATAGTGTATGCCACAAGCATACATTCATGCACACCTACACAAACATAGATTGTGTAATTTAGTTGGTCGTGTATAATTGCTGTTCACTATTTATATGCACCCAATATTGATACTTGTAATCTTGTGTTATCACTGTAGTAAAAAAATAAACATATATATCTAATATGTAAAGCCCAGAACATTCATATAATCATAGATAAGGCATGCCATTAAAAGATAATGATATTTTATGATTTATGTTGATATACACTAATATCAGATTGAAGTTTTTAATTATTGAATTGTGAAACGGAACTAAAGGCTCTTATGTTGTGCACATATATGTAACTGATCAATTAAGTTAATTCAGAATATGTAAGTGCCACTTTATTGTGGCCTTTATTAGCATTCACTCGCACCTTCGATATGTTTGAGATCCAAATTTAGGGTATCAATGTGTGTGGTGATAAATGAATAAACAAATGTTTAATTGTTCATATTTTTAGATCAGTCAAATCAATCTGAAGCACCAGTAGTTGATGAAAATGCTGTTAGACGCGCTACCATGTCCAGTCAGAGTTTTCTCAGCAGACAAAATAGTGGCAACACTCAACTACTTACACAAAGTATGCACTGTTCTACACAAGTAGGCCTGGTTTATCAATGATGGTTAAATAAAGCCTGTCTATTGTAATAATTAGGACGAATGAATTATTTATATTACGGAATTCCTATTCCTGTCTAAAAGCGTTTGGAATTATGTATTTTACAGTACAATAAATACAATACAATGTGAGTTTGACGTCCGTTTCATCATGTGACGATGATATCTAGGACGTCTTAAAGTTATCGTTGTATTAAAATGTTTCGTTGTTCATTTAGAAGTCTATATATTTATTCAAAGGTCACTGATTGATTGATTGATTCAATGTGTATTCAGGTTGTAGTCAGGACAGATTATTGGCTGAGTTGTTAGCGTCATTGGCTAATGACTCGATGGCTGATGATTCAATTCTTGATTCATATTCTCAAGCTCGTTCTGCATCTAGAAAATCTTCTGCAGCTTCCAGCAACTCTGCACAACCTTCAAATTCGAATAGAATTAATAGCGTTCTGGAGAGTAATCCCTCCAACGATCATTCGAGACTGGAAAATCCATTACAAACGGATGATCTAAAATCGTCTCAATCACAACATGGAATATCTCAAAGTCAGAATATGCAACCTGGACAATTATCCAAAAATCAATTCCAATCAGATGATTCGCAATCTTCGCAGCACAGTGTGGATGAGATAGGCCCAAGTCAAAATTTCTCTTCATCGCGAGTAAAAAGTTTAATAGTTAGGAAGTCAAAGATAAATGCGACAACTTTACTAGTTGACAATGATTCCAAATTTAATAGGGCTCTCGTAAATAATCAAAATCAGTCAGATGCTTCGGGTGACACCAGTCATATTCTGACTCAGAATGATTTGAGAAATTCTCAGAAATCTGAAGAATATAATCAAGATGAATCTTTGTCGCAGCAGATTGATTTAGTGTTGTCGCTAAGTTCTTCAAATTCCTCTAAAGCTAGTTTGTCACAGAAATCAAACAGTTTGTCACAGTATATAGAGAGCTTGTCGCAGTTGTCACAACGTGGTGGATTGTCACAGCATGTAAGTCTAAAAACATTTAATACAATCTGTTTACAGAAAAAATACCTTTAATTGGCCAAAGTATTTCCTCTTAACCGAATACTGGTAGTAAAGTATACTTTTTTGGTTTCTTAATTCAGCATATTCATTAGCATATTTATAACTTATTATTATTATTTCTCTTTAAATTTAACAGTTATTCGGACTATGACGTTCTTTTGTCCCCTTCTCATCACAATTTGGCTAGTGTTTTGATATTCCGTCATTGATGTCCCTGTCATTGCTTGAAGGCATGGAAATGGACATGTGTTTTTGTTGTAATTATTTAGTTTTTTAAACTGTATTGTTACATCTGTTTACTGGATATTAAATAATCTACCTTTAATGGTGTAATTAAGTAAATACTCGTATCTCAATATAGTTACACCCGTCAAGTGGAGCTATGTTCATCAGTAGGAGCCTGTGCTGTTGTTGTTGCCCACTCCGAAGACTAGCCGTGTTGCTAGCTTAGATTAATTAATTAATTAATTAGGAAACATTTTAGAGCTGTCTAAATATGATGAGCAGAGGCTCTATGAAACAACCCCTGCGAGGCGGCGGAGCTGCTGGATACCTGGCGGCGAGCCCTGGATGAGCCCTAGCTCCCAATGACAAATATAGAGGGCGTCAGCACTCTTACTACCATTATTAGGTGGTTAAACTTTTATTCACCGTATAAATTAATTAATACAGAATTCAAGAAATATTTCAGAGCTGTTTTAAAATGACGAGAGTAGCCCCTGGCTGAGCAATATAGCCCCACTTGACGTACCTTGCATTATGACCTGTCACAGAACGATGGATTGTCACAACGTAACTTGTCACAACTGTTGCACCACCTGACAACCCTGGAGGAGAACGACTCCATGCTCTCTCAGGTTGTGCACATCAGCGACAGCGAGGCAGAAGAAGAAGAGGAACAAGAATTCTCGCAGGACATGCTTTGTGAGTTATCGACGATTGCGGAAAAAGCTGAACGAATTAAAAGCTCTTCTTGTTTGACGTAAGAGTACTATAATTGCCGTTTTTTTTCTATTATTATATTCTCACATATGACAGAATGCACATTCTTTCCTTTCTTAGTTGCTGTTTTTGTATTTTCTATTATTTTGTGACACACCATGATTAATTGTACCTTTGCTTTTGATGGCTCTCCTGTCACTGATGTATCTCTTGGGCTGCGAACCTGACGTAAAATTCGATTTTTTAGCCTTTATTCATACATTTCGACTCAAACAGTCTAGTTCTAATCTAGTTTTGATTCTCTTTCAACAGGAGTTTGGGACTTGTTAATAATTGCGTTTGAGTGGACCAATTAGTATTGAATGTGTTGTTGGCGACGTCCCTGATGTAGTCGGCAGATGATGAAATGGACGTGAAACCATATTGTATTGTATTGTAATATATTATGGCTGAAGCCCAGTTCAATGTCAGTTTTGCGGCATAACGGCTACATCAGTGACGGGCTAACCTTGGGATTCGTACCGTGAACCAATGGAACCCGAGTCGACGCTCAACAGATGTGTTCGACTCATGCGCACTCAGCCGAAAAATGGTCTAATGAGACATTGCTATTACTATGTATAGGAATCTTGACTGTGAGTACGATTTTGAAGGATTGGACAGCAGTTGGAATATAACACAGAGGCCTCTTTCAAGCAACACTGATGATGTATGTGATGATGTGAATGATGATGATGATGACGTCATTCAGCTGGATGGACCTACTGATCGAAAAGGTTCGGTTTCTAATTATTATATGTCAATATAAAATTATCCAGGCCCTATATATTATTGTTATTATATAATAAAGTAAAAGACTTCAACCAGGTTTATCGTCATTTGTGAATATAATGTTATTCTTCTTTTATTTCAATTTGTTGTTGTTTCTATTTAAAGAAGTATAGATAAAATATAGTAGTTAAAATAAATCTCCTGATCATTAGAATGCCATGTCAGCCAGTGTACCGCGAAAACATACTGCATTGTAGCGTTAAAGCGCAATGGACATTGGACAGCTTTTCCACAGGAAGGCCTTCTCACGTTAATTGCCATTTATATTTTTATTTGTTATTTTTAAGTATAGACCTAATGACATGTTCCTATGTATTGTATCTGAGAATATAATATTGTTCTATGTTCTGTGTGATAGATTTCTCCCTATGATGTCAATTTTGTATTTGTTTTTGTGCCTTTGTAATTTAAGAGAAATATACCTGCTGTGTGAATATTCCGCAAAGATAAATGTTAATTTGTACGGCTAACAAATTGTGAAACAGAGTGGTAGAGTTAGAGTTAGAGAGAGAGAGAGAAAGAGAGAGAGGGAGATTTTAATTTAAATCTCTGTTGATCAGATTATTTTAATCTATATATTTAATTACATATGCTAGTAATTTCCATATGGCAAACTCAATTGACTCTGATGTCAATTCATAATTTAATTATAAGTGTCTTAATTTACTAGTGCTTCTGAGATATTGTTAAGCTGAGCTATGCAAAAGTTTGATGGATTTATATTACAGTATCACGTAAGAGGAGAAGTTTGTCTACTAGAAGTGATTCTGTAAATGGTATCTGCAACCAATCCCCAAGTATTCAATCAACAAGCTACACTCCTTTTTCACCTATTCTAACTGATTCGACTAGTGATATGACAAAATGTTCGGTGATATTAAACCGTACAAAGGAATGCAGCAAAGATGGACAAAATTCAAACTCTAATAAATTTCCGCCAGACAGCCTGCCATCAGAGAGTGAATCTATTGAGGTAGTGTCATCAGAGAGTGAGGACAGTATGCTGGAACATCAACCCATAAAGAAAGGCAAATTATCTCTCAAAACCAAGAGTTTTGGGCGGGGCTCAAGTGATTTGCATGAGGAAAGAATGTTTTCAGTAAAAGATGTGAAACCAAAGCAAATTTCTCTTCAAAGTAAGAGCACAACTGAGACTTCCAATTACTTACACGAAACAGGCATTTTATCAGTAAAAGACGTTCGATCCCAGGCACATAAGGATGTGATTAATGAAGAAAATCAAATTTCAATTAGTAATATTTCATTAAGAACAGAAAGTCAATCACCAATATTATCTGAATTGAAACAATCTGAGAAGTTGAGTGAGGCAAAACTGGAATCAAATGATTCAAAGCTATCCTTGGAATTGGGTGGAAAAAAGAGAACACTGGGAATTCGTAGAACCAGGCAGAGCCGAACAATTATTACCGAGAAGTTAATTGCAGAAAAGAAGCCGATTCCTACAACCAAACTGGTGACGATAGAAGAAAAGTTGCCTTTAATTCCAACGTCTACTTTCTATGGAACAGTGCCTGTCTCCGCTAAATTTAAAAATAAAAAGTTTGCATTTCCAAGAGAAGTAGTATCGCCTACCTTGTCTATTGAGAATTCTGATCAGTCTTTGGTAGATTCCAAAGTGAAACCTTCAGATACTTATAATGACAGACCAGGTTCTGCGGGAAGACGAACAGAGAAATTAAGAAGTAGTAAAAAGAGTTCTTTCTTGAAAATCGATGCATCAATCGATCAAGGGTTAGCGTCCGTTACTTCACCTCGAGATAATGTCAAGAAGGATGTGTATTTGGATATTGAACAGACTGTTCGTGATTCAGAAATATTTGTAACGTGTAAGAAGTTAGATACAAATAGTGCCGCAGCATCTTCTATGAGCCAAAATAAGAGTGGAGTTATCGCTGCAAAACGAATGTTAACAAGAAACAGAAGTAAACGGCTGAAGTCGCATTGTAGCAGCAATAACAATAATATCATCTCGATTATAAATAGTTTGAAACCACAAACAATTGAACGGGTGAATGTCGTTGGGGCTGTTGAAGGATTGCAGAAAGGTGTAAGCCTACCAGCGGCAGAATCTAAGCTTACCTCTCCTTCTATTGCAGATAAAGAAGCCATTTCAAACACAGCCAGCGTAAAAATTGATTTACCGGTACGAAAACATGAAACTCCAGATGCTGTACCCACTGCTTCTAAGTTATCACTTCATAAACCAAAGAAAAATCAAGCATCAAATATATTTCGAAATAAGGATGATCAGCATAACCTAAAATCAGAAAAGAAAACTCTTGAAGGATCTCATAAAAAATTGAGTGTAAAATTGTCGAAAGCATTTAGGGATTCTGGTTGCAAGAATGTTGAAATAAAGTTAGTGCCACTGAAGCTACAAATTTCTGGCATTGAAATTTTTTCTCATAATAGGTCTACTAGCTGCCATTTCGATAGTGATGATATTCTTGTTAAGAATTGTTTTATTGCTAAAGCAGATAACAATTCTGTTAAAAATAGTAGAAATGCTGAGAGCACTAATATTGAGCTGCCATGCTCAAATGAAATAACCTCAGAAAAATCAGGTTTCTTAGCTATTGCAGGTGAGAATTTATTCCAGAAAAATACCATTACAATATCACATTCAAACATTTCTGCCGACCCATGTGCTACTGTTTCGATGGATGATAACCTGACATCTGAATACCAGCAGAATATCCTAGACGAAGCCTACTCTAGCCGGAACGAAAATGGTATTGATGTTTTAAGTAAATTTGCATTACTTTCTTCCCCCGATTCTTCATCTTCTGAAGTTGTTTCACCTGCCTTACCAATTTCTCCAGATGCAGAACGCGACACTCTAGTTGAGCAATGTAATGATGAAATAGAAAATGAATTTGCACAATGTGTAAATACGGATAGAGAAAAATGTGTTATTGCAGTTGAGAAATCTGTTATTGATGTTGAGATGATAGATAGTGGCGAAAAAGATAGTAACACTACAATGCAAATGTCTTCCAATTTGAACAAACAAGGTCATGCAATAATGGAATTTGAGTGTAAGATTGCTTGTCATACTTCTCCGGAGTCAGAACCGGGAACTATAATGCCTCTGGCGCCCAGTTCTAGACTAAAACTTCACAGACAAACATATGCAAAAAGTAATCTTGGCAAAGCTGACAAATCAGCAATTTTCTCAGTTAGTGATGCAGATCATGAAATATATCAGGAAAGAATGATTCGAACGAAGGACCAATCTTTCAGCAGTACCAAAGAACCTGCGGCATTGAATTTACCAGTGGATGAGGAACTTGTATCTTCTCCAACAGTCATTCCAGCATCACCTGAAGAAAATATGGAACTGTATTTTGTCAAGAGACCTTCAGCAGATTGGTGCGATATCGAAAATACACTTAGTTTTCATGACTCAAATAATGCGGTAGTTTTAGATAGTTTGACGTCTGAGAATTTGATTATTTGTAATGAGAAATCAGGAGAAACAAATCTAGCTCAAAATATCACTCGCAGCACAGAGACTATCAGGAATATCAGCCAAGATCCCACTAATAACAACAACAGAACAATTATAGTGCCGCCGTCATCTACGACAACATCGAGCACTAATTGTGACACAAATGATATAAATTCTGTCTGTATATTGGATAGTACATTGAAACGTATTTCAAACTTGCAATTATCTATATCCGAGAGATCGAAAGCGGTAAAGTCAAAGGTTTTCCCACCAGATATCGTGTTAATTCGACAGATGATGGATCCACCCACAAGAAAGAAGGTTATCGAGGACATGATGGCTTTATGTACGCCGCTAGAACCTGTCACAGAGGCCCACTGCAGTGATTCAGCTGATGCATTGTCAAAATTAAGGTGAGTAACAGGATAAAATGTTCATATATAGCAATTATTATTTCTTACAGAAATTGTACAAATTTTTCCTTTTTAATCACACACATGTAAGAAAGGCATTATAAAGCTATGTTGTTGTTGTTGCCTACCCGAAGATCAGCCGTGGTGCTGACCGCCTATATCTTCGTCCTTGGGAGCTCTCATCCAGGGCTCGCCGTCAGGTATCCAGCAGCTCCGCCGCCTCGCAGGGATTGTTCCATAAGTTTATTGGAGTAAGTGTTGTCTGTATTTATATGCATGCAAAGAGGTGTATTGTGTCATGTATTTGGTCAGAGCAACACTGACCACTGTTCTACAAATTCGTTAAAGTCGTTACACAGCACTGTTCTACAAATCCACTGGCGTTATGAAATAGACTCATTACGTCAAACAATAATGGTGTTCCATTACTAAATAAATTCTAAAACATTGAACTCGTATCTCTGTTTGCTCAATGGTATTTTCACCATGCTGTACTCATTGTGTACAGTTATGGCACTGAGTCGACTGCGATTCCTGTCAAAAGTTTAGAGTAACAATAAAAGGCTGCTGGTAGGAATTGTTCTCGATTGGAATTCCAGGCTTGCCCTTCGCCGATGGTGCCTTTAAGCAGCGAAACTGACGTTAATGAGGCTTTTAAATAGTTTTGCTTACACTATTTAAATCTTTATGAAAATGTTTTGAGTACTGTCTCGGATGGGGTACGCAATTAATCTTCCTGTAACCGATTGCACGCCCATGCCATGGGTGCTGACGCTATTCTGAATCCTGGTCACATTCAGTCACTTGATTCAGAGTGCGCAACCTTGACCACAGTTATAAGATAAATGTAAACCATAGGTTAGTAGTGACTCTTAGGTTTTGGATGCCGTTTCAAATTGCTTCTGTACACAGGTGACAATTGTCATTAATCTATCCGCAAGGTCACCAGATCCACTTTCGATCCAAAGGAACATTGTGGTTACCTTAACAATGTACTGTAGTCACCTACAACTTGTGACCTAAGTCGTGCAACATGCTAAAATTCATCGGCTGTGTTTGTTTCATTGCTACAGAGATACAGTCGTTATTACAGGACAGCAGATAAAGTCTCCCTGGGTACGTTGTAATGTTTAAATTTAATTGGTACGCTTCCAATCTCCTATGCTCTAGTGTCTATTATGCCCTAAATTCAGCTTAATGGCACTTTATAAATTTTCTTGAATTATTGTCATAGTAGGCGTTATAAATTTCATTATAATTAAAATTATTACTTGTCACATTGTTTGCTACGTATTGCTGCTTTTATCCTGTTGATTATCGTATGTATAATAATAATAATAATGCAGGTTTAATATCGGTTTTCTCATCCAGGGAGCATGCCAATGCCAGGGACATAAATCACTACAAACCGGTTCACCAAAAACGATTTGAGAGATATTTTATTTATTTATTTTATATCGGGCATAATAGCCCACACTATACATGTATGCACATGCAAGATATGTGACTGACGTGTAAAAAACCTTGTATGTAATCTTGTGGAGTATCGATATGCACAGGTATTATGTACTCCATTAAACAATTTGTTATGTAGGTGCGAGATCTGCCGGATGTCGGCCAGTCATCGGAGCAATGCCTCAACAAGTTGCTTCACAGATCTGTTGATAAAGTTCTAAGATCTGGCGGCCAGTCTCAAATAACCCTACAGCCAAATATCAGTCGATCTACACTCTGTAGTCTCTTAAACTACAACAACAAAGTTACTATCACTCCACTTAGCACACCTCCGTCATCCCTTCAGATGAGGAATTGGTTTAACCGAAGAGCTAAAGCTGCTAGCAAGGAGCAGCAAGTTATTAGCAATCAGCAGATTGTTAATAAGGAAGAACTTGGTAGAGAAAAAGATGTTGAGGGTTACCAATGTGGTAAAGAGAAATCCGATGAGACCTGTGTAATTTCTAACAACGATGAGCGTAGAGGTACGAAAATGGAGACAGATGGTGTTGAGGGTAAAGTGGGGAAAGCCGAATCTTGCTCGAGGGCGGATTGTTCTGTCAACAGTTCTGCAAGTTCTAAAGAAAAGCCTATATCTGCCAATGCAGAGAATGATATGTCAATATCAAATAACCAGTCAGCTAAGCAAATGAATGCAAGCACAAATAGTGAAGATATCAGCACGGATATTACAATTATTAAAAACGTATCAAAGAAAATTACAAAAGTCAATTTATCTGAAAGTCATAAAGCTCAGCCTGTTTCTGGGGTATCTTCAGTAGCAGATAATGTATATAAAACTCCTTCGGTAAAAGGTAAGGCGGTGCCTAGAAAAAATCTTGCTAAAAATAAATGCCTTCCTAGACTTATACTCTCAAGAGAAATGATACCTGTTACTGACACTAAATTAACAGCTGGAACAAAGGTAGATGAACAAAGATTGTTGCCCGACAGTGCAAGTAGATATGATACTGCTATGGATATAGAAATAAAAAGTATATCAAATACTATTTCAACTGAGAGTAATAATTCTAGTCCCAGAGATAGTCTAGCCACATTGAAAGCCTGCAAAAGTCCAATATTAGATGAAAGCGCAAGTAACAACTCTAATTCTACTGGCTGTAGAAGCCCATTGTCTTCAGAAATTGAAATCCTTCCGCGTAATGCAATTCAAACTCAGGTGAATAATGGTAATGATACCAATAAGGCTGTCAAACCGATTTTAAAGCATCGTCATACTATACCCTCCGTAAATGAAAAAGTCAACTTGAATCAATCTAAAACACCTAAAAGCCAATCGTCACTTCGGAGAGCTTCTGCTGTTGAATTAGAAATACCGAGTTTCTTAACGGATAAAACATTCACGGATAACGATGATAGGAATAGAACATTAGTAGAAAATGAGGAGAGAATTGGAATTGTAGCGAGCACACCATTTGGTCGCAGAAGGAGAAGTATGGTGGAACGACCGGACGCTGATAATGTTTGGGGCTCTCCTATTGGTTGCACGCTTATACAACGATTTACCAATCGGGAACAGGATAACAATCGTGGTCTTGTTGAGCAGTGCGATGGAGTTATTGGGGAAGGTGTCATATCACCAGAAGAAAATGACAAATATAAGAACGATGGAGAAGCGTGTAAAATTGACGATTCACCATTACAGAAGTCACTGGAGGTTAGATATTGTAGTTTTTTCTTTTTCTTTTTATATGTTTTTCTTTGTTTCAGCTTAATATTAATTTGTTACTATTATTTTGCTCTTCTGTTCAAGATGTCTTCATAAATTTAATTATCTATTGACTTATCACAAATGCTGCATTGCCAGTTTTTTTGGGCTTTGCACTATAGAGTGAGAGATCACATACTGAGTATTGTGTATTTGACTGTGCAGAATTCACTAGGTGGCACTC
>JAQFZF010003311.1:0-11481 GCA_034695365.1 Enchytraeus norvegicus
CTCAATAAAATCCTTAATTAACTTATACAAATATGTTTATTTGTGTAAGTTAATTAGGGATTTTATTTTAACACTGTTTAGATTCCAGTCTGCAGACTTGAATCTAAACAGTATTAGACACATAATAAAATATACATAGGCCTACTGGATAAAATAGCGCACTACAACCTATAATTCGAAACGATTAAAGGCTATAATGTAACACTGCAATAAGATGTCATTTCCAGCACGATATTTCTTTTCGTTTCTGTAGGAAGCGACGAGCATTATGTGCATAACAGTACTCAAGTACTGTAGTACATGAATATCATACAAACCTATACATTATACAAACATAATGCCATGTATTGCATGCATTGCATTTCTCAATAGAAGCCGTGCACTATAGGCCTACATGATTTATCTTAATCATAGTCTTCATATCATGATTATCTGCCTGCATGTATATAATTATTATTATTCAAACCCCTGTGAAGATTATTCTTTATAAGTAGCTAGGTGTAGAGTGATAGGTTACCATTCTCTGTATGCGTCATACAGGTGGCGAATCCTGGTTGCTTTTCAGGAGAGGTGAACTTTAATATGACAAATGAATGGCATGTTTGTGACAATTTTTAAAGAAGTCACATTTCACTGTCGCTTTGGTAAATATTAATTTTATTTTATTTCTTTCATACGTATCAAATCAGCAAAACATTTACAAACAAACAGAGAGTGCGAAATTGGACAAAGTCCCAATAACATGTGCACACTTCTCCGCATATGCTCGTATATACCTCCAGGGCGGGAGGTTATAGCCCCCTACCCCTCATGGACTCGCCAATGTACCTGAAGGAAGAGGGCTAAAGCCCCTGCCCCTCATGAATTCGCCACTGCACCTATAGGGAGGGTGGCTATAGCCCCTTTCCCATCTTGGATTCGCCACTGCGTCATATTGCCTCTCTTCGCCTGCTATGTACGAATGAGTTAACTCAAGCATGGAGTAGCTCATGCGTGAAACAGCTACTGCTTAAAAGTTACTTCAAATAGTAATTATTGTAGTCCAATTTTAGACCCTGAAAGAAAACAAGTAGTGAGGGCGTTAATAGAGCGAGAAAGCTGAGACGTCTCTGATATTCGCTGTCGAGGCGTAACTTATTAACGTATCATATTTCGATGAGAAAACGGACGTTAAGCATTATTTTAACGTACACAGTCCACTCAATACGAAGTCACTTTATATGATTTCTAAGAAAATTATTAGGAATAATGGAATGTGTTGAACTGTTGCATTTTTGTCATAATATATAGTGGAATAAAATAGGAACTATTTCAATCTTATATCCTTATAAAATTCACTATAAAATATTATATTCTTAAAAAGTATTAACCTTATCTACATGTAAATATGGCCAATTATATAATATGACCCTACTATATTAATAATATAATAAAAAATAATATAATTTATAATTTATAATAATATGGTCTTATCATCCGAATGTCTCAATGTCTTCCGAAGTCCATGTTTCGAGTTAAGAATCATTGGAAGTTTGGAAGAACTATTTTTTACGAATCTGGGCAGATCTAGTATATCTGAGAATTGTTAGATTTATGATAGAACATAAATAATAAATAATAAATATTTCATAGTAGATGAATGAATATATCATAGTTCACGCAGCTTTATTCGCTGCGGGCTCTTCACATGCCTTTTATACATGTGTAGCGTCCTTTCAGTAAGCCTTCTTAGGACGTATACATACACACTACACAGGCATAATAATATTATTACCGATAGAGACCAGAAAAGTTGAGAAAACGAATATTTAACGTATTTGCCATTAATTTTAATGATTGTATTATGGTACGGAGATAACTTAGATTGAATTCGTTGATTAGAAAGATGAGCCAAATATTGAGTTTCAACGAAAATTAGAGTAACCGCGTCGCTGTTGAAAGTCCAGCCCAATCCTACAAGTTAAGCAATGGGCCGTAGGTTTTGATACTAGCCGGGGTCCAAATATGACAATATTCTTGTGATGCGGAAAGAGATGTTAAAATAGTTATATCTAGCTTTTTAGATTTACAGAAGACCAAAGCAAGGCCTAGGTCAGCCTAGGTTTATTTATAGGCCTGATAGGCTACGACTGCTCAACGGCTTATGAGCCTTGTCACGACCTTTCAGGCTGCAAACTATGAGGGGTTGGGGGTTGAACTCCCTTTTCAATGTCCGACCCTCTCTTTTTCATCGTTTGTAGACAGTGGAGGATGGTGATGGCTCACACTTTTGGATAAAATTCATGGAGAATTTGGTGTCCGACCCCCATTTTGAAATTGCTCAATTCGCCCACCATTGTATTCGGAATATGATGAGCATTTATATTGGTTATACAAGCAGTATGATACTCATATTATACATGTTAACCGCTAAGTTGAACAGTTCACAATTATAAAACTGTGGTTTGCAATAATAACACTATAAGCGTCTATAATAGTTGAGAGCCATAGGTAGGCCAACAACTGCTACAAATATAGTTATTTTAATTTATCATAAATGGTTGGTTGATAGTTTGAGTTTGAAGTCGATGTGTCATAACTAGATGATTAGCGACTGCAAAATATTAACCAACGACCAGCTCTTCGGCCTGTCAGGTCAAATTAGCTCAAGACGTATTCCAACAAGGCATTAGATAGAGCTTAGTTATTTATATAGTTTGTCGGGCTCAACTCGAAAAGGTATACAGTAGACTAAGTAGGCCTACAATGTAGTGAAACTAAATAGCGGCAGGTCATTGTAGTCGATTGTATTAGCCTATGAAGATTATCGCAGAGTGGGACAAGGTTGAAGTTACTGGTTTCTATGGTAGGATAATTTAAAACCCCCACAGTAGAATAGTCAGGCGCATATTTGTTGGGGGAGGAGCGGGGCCATGGCCCCCTTTGAGGTGTATTGGGCCGGGAGCCTGTGGCCTCCTCGATTTGAAATTGTGGAAAAGTTTGCTTTAAATCCTACATGTAGTTATGATATAATTATATATGATTATAGTTATAAATAAATATAGAAATGGAATTATTATTTCTTAGTAATTATCACTCTTATCTAGGTCAGGCCTACATATGGTTTTATTACGGTATAGTATTATTGTAAACAAGGGTTTAGCGTACAGTCTCATCTCTGTGGATGATGTCAGAGACGTGTTAATTACTATCATTAAGATAATATTCACTTCTCCCTCTTCTTCTTTTTAAAGTTAAAGTTAAAAATTGAGCAGTTTTGTGTGTGATTTTAAAATACAACATTACAATATTTTCCTCTGTCTTTTAGTAGGCTCTTATTATGTTATAAATATAATTTATATGATTGCTTTCCCACTGTATCTTCGTTCTTGTTTGAGCATTACTACTTTCTGCAATAAGCTTAAAACTCAATTTTTTCCACCTTAGATATTTAAATTTTATTGTCGGCTTCATGGATATAATTATGGACTTGAACGGTTGAACCGGGTTTGACCAAATGCCTAACATCGTCATCCAATTAGTAGTGTCGGTTTCAGGGGTGGGGGCTAGGGTCCAAACCTCTCAGTTAGCCCCCCAAGATTTGTAAGGGGCTATGGGGGCCTAAAAATTGCTACATATTGGGATAAACTTTACAGATTAGGTTCAAGTTTGACTCAAGAGTAATAACCTTTTCACACACCTTTTATTCGACATTATACATTAAAGCCGCATACATTTTTTCTAAATTTCTTCGCAATACCAAACTTTCTTTGCTAAACCCTACCATTTTCTCCCATTATAACAAGCTATTTGTTAGAGAAAAAGGTATTTTTTGCGAAACTGTATTATTTTGTTAACAGAATACCAAAATTTGATACGTATTTTCCACTTTCTTTGCTTTCTCTCCCTTTACGCACTACTTCGGTGGTGACCGACCGCGCTTTACAAGCTACCCCGGTGGTGACCCACCGCGCTTTATGCGCTACCCGGTTGTGACCGACCGCGCTTTACGCGCTACACCGGTGGTGACCGACCCCGAGCCGGGGCTCAGCCCCCTTTTAACCCCCCCAGAACTTTTGGTCTAGAACCGGCACTGCTAATTAGAAAAGGAACGTTAAGCTCCTAATAATAAATGTCGGGGTTGTAGCTGACTGATTAAAGTGCGCGCCTCATAATTTTTTCTTCTTCCAAGTGATGGAAGCAAAGACCTTATAATAAATTTATAATATATTCTTATAGTTATTCTTTGGATGGAAGTGACCCGGGTTCGATTTCCAGGTCATCCAACAAAATGAACTATCTCTAAATGAATTAACCTTCTTGAATCTGGAATTAATCGTTTTTCTGTACCTGCTGCATGGTGCGCTTCTACGGCAAATGTTAGTCTAATCAGGAGTCGAGAGAGTTACAATATTAAACTGTTCGGCATCTGTCTAATGCGTAAACATGTGCGGTTGTCATGTGTAACTATATGAATGTAACGATAGTTTTAAGTTTCTAAAGATAGTTTATAGAGAAACGACTCGGAAAACTGTGACATTTGATTTGCTCCATTTCTTGATCATCCTGTTGTTGTTTTCATCCTATTTATAGTGTAGTCGTCATCGTGACTTTTTCATAAACTACTTTCAACTATAGGACAATTATTAAGCTGCTATGTATTCGTATTTTTAACAATCAGATACTTTGACGTAGTATAACATCGATAAAAGTTTTTTGTATCGATGTTATACTACTGAACATAGAAATCAAAAGGTTTATTTGTCAATAATTTTTCTTTGAATGATGTTAAGGTACGGTGCAGTGTGTTTAACATGAAGGTCAGAAGCTCGTCACTCCTTTGGACTACTCGATACACTCGAGTTACCGTTAAGATTGGGCTCAAGAGTCAAGAACATAAAAAGAATAGTGTTTTATTGAGAAATTTGTCACTTTCTTCTTAGTAGATATACTGTTGGCCTATTGAATGAAACACGTACGTTGAATCTGTTGGCTACCCGCAAGAGCGGATAAATATAAACATAGGCCTACCTCAAAGAGAGCGAGATAGTAGATTTTCTCTTTCTCTTTTATGCGCTCGGCTAATTTCTGTTAAATCGGTGAATTGTATAAAATTTTTCATACCACATTAGTGACATAAATTTATGCATAAATTAATGCAGATCGTGGAATCATCATCATCGATTATAATTATTATTGAACCATTTTGAACCGTGTTTACAACAGTAGCCTTCAGCTAGCATGATATATTGACCAATTCACTTTTATTGAATCACAAGGCCAAGTAATTCTTATTTACACATAATAATTTTATTATGTACAAATGAACTCAGTACGTCGAGTAGGACGAGCGAATGAAGTGAAGCGTGAACTACATCCGGTCAAAACTTCTGCGTTTTAATCACTGCCTTTCATTTCCGCCATAGGTTAACATTGTGTAATAAAAGTAAATAGTTTGTGGGTAGATGTTTACTGGACCAGTGAAACTGTAGAGGTTGTAAATTCTTTAGATAGGCTAGTATTTATGCGCAAGAACGATTCATTTCCTAACTTCTGTTTTTCTTTGTCAACAATTTCTATTTGCTATTTCTTCTGTTTGGATGGATAGTCTGGTAGCTCATATATTGTTATTAATATTCCCGATGTTTTCGTCAGATGATGAAAGACGTTATATTCACATTCATTGGTTGATGATTATTTGTAAATTTTAAAAGTCGTTATGGTCTTGTTAATGCGGTATTAATAACTTTACGTGTGATGTTAATATTTCAGGTTATAGGTGAAATTTGAATTAACTATTAAATTAATCAATGGAATGTACCCACTTTCTCAATTTCTATTAATTAATAAAATTAGTGTAATATGAATATGACTAACTAAAACTCGTTGAGCGACCACCATATCTAACACAGCATCAAGATGATGCAACTAGCGAAGAAGTTACTTAAGAGCCGTCACGGTGTGACGAGCCTTGAGGTTGACGAGGGATCGACCCTGCAACCCACGATACAGCCCGTGGTTCAGTCCCACCCACTCGTCACTGACCAACTCCCCCCTCGTGGGGCCAGATCACCCCCGATGAACATACCAACCGATGGGCCCTCGAAGCGTAAAACCCCTCGCTTGGGTAACAGAATCCGGCATGATTCTGTAGACGGAGATGTGGATTCAGAACTCTCTTTCCTGCAGGTCCAGTCTCTACCGGATCTAACCGGTACTGACAGCACTAAAGTGGTTCCAGACGTCGTGCCTCAAGGTCAGGCGGGATTACAAATAACTGACACGATAAAGATTCAATGGCCAGGTGCTGCTGGGTCAATCACGTCGAGCGAATACGAAGACATTACTGATCCATCCATGTCATCTCCGCACAAACGAAACCTCTCAATCGAGCGAATCGATGAAGGTAAGAAAGACCTTTCCGCTGAGGAGAGATCAATGTCCCCACCACAATCTCAGGATACCATCAAACAGGCTCGTCAGTCTCCGCAGTTATCTCTACCAAAACAAAAACAATCCGAGAAGATCAGTTACAGCACTGGAGGGCGCTTATCTACTTTATCTCCTGTTATGGCTTTAGTAAAATTGGATAAATCGAAACGAAATCGTCAGCGGAATCCGCGATTTAAAACACTCACGGGTCCGGTTGTGCTCACGGACGACGAAAACTTGGATGATAGAGGAGGGACATCCGAGATCCCTGCGGGTGACGGGGAGCGTGATCCAGCTTCCAGGCTTCGTGATAGGAGGAAGGAAGGTGGGTGGCGTAGTTCTTCTCTGACGGAGAAATCGAAGATGGGTGAGAGTACGGAGGATTTGAACAGTAGTACCGAGATATTGGAAGGTCCAAGCGTCACTTCCGTCAAAGCTGACGCCATTTCCACGAGTTCCGGGTCCATTCCCGTATCCCGCCTGGATGAGTTCATTCTGCTCGCCAGTTCTGACCTGGAAGAGAATCAACTCTTTACCGTAAGTAGTATCTACTTTTTATTGTGTAGTTTTGCTTAAAATGTTGGTGGAGGCGACTCTGATGTCGTCAGATGATGAAATGGAAGTTAATCTCACATTGATTGAATGAGTAGAGGGTACTGTTCTACTTTTTAAATAATAGTTTAAATACATATCTTTGTAATCTTTGTTCGATTTCCATTAACGATATCTTGTCAGTATATATTATACTGATCTTCTCTGAGCTGATCACGAAGAAATCAAAATCAAATCAAATAATAGTTTAACGTCCGGTTCGTCATCTGGCGACGATATCTGGAACGTATCATACCGATTATATGTCACACCAACAGAACAGCTTCTTTACATAACAGTAAAATATAGTTATGTTTTTGCCTCATAAAACACCGGCCACCCCGTTGAACTTTGTCATATAGCAATCCATCAACCTATTCATCTGCTCACACAGATATTAATATTGACATATGCACACGATTTGAGGAAGAACTGTTTTATGAGAACAGAGTTTTTGTTAAATGAATGCGAGATGGTAAATATCATTTAGGACAATCATTGTGCTGATATATCATGTGATATTTATGATATAAGGACTAGCAAAAAAGTTCCTGCCTGTAACAAATCGTGAAAAGCTTCGCGCTCAATGTATTGAAGAATTGAAAGCAGAACAGTGTGAACGAGAATCTTGTGACTATTATTATTGAGCAGAGTTACTAACAGAGGACAATAGACGACAATAGATATTTTACTCGTCGTTAAATGTTAAGATGAAAGGGTTCTGCCAAAATTGTCAATTTATCTTACAAAATGAACATTTTGGAATGCAACTGAGTAAATTCCATTGGTTGATTTACGTGCACTAAATGTTAAATATTATTAACCGAACAATACTGTACAATATTATATAGTTGCAGTACACGTGTACTTTGTTGCAAATGTAAAGCACATTAAGCACATTCACAATGTGCGCAATATTGCATTCCTCACAAAGATCTCGTATATTCCACATGAGAATATCTTCATAATTTTCATAAAATCATGAACTGCTTCTTTGAGATTACGGTTCATTAAATGGATAATATGCCAATGCAAAGGGTAACGTCAAGCTGGCACTGTTCGACTTATGATGATATAAATTTAATATGAAGAAGATTTGGTTCATAAAAACGGCTGCTAGAGAAATTATATTTAAAAGAATTTCAATTAAAAAGTTCAGTTGAAGTATTTGCGTGTTGGCTTGGCTCTACATTCAGTTATCCAAAAATTCAATGTTAGCATTGGAATAGCGATCGGAGTTTAATGAAACTAAGCACCTTGTACAATGTACAATTGTACATGTAGATAAAAAAATAGTTATAATACATTCGAGCTCGAGCTCACGTTCGATGCGTGTCAATCTGCCACAGAGATTAGCACAAGGCATGCATTGGCTGCATACTCACATAAGGAATTGTATAATAATATGCCAGCTATATAGAATTTGTGCAGAGCAACGATTTGCGAAGATAGAAATAGTTTCGTTTTAAAAGTATAATTACTTATTCAGTTTTATCAGGTTCGAATGAATCTGCTTACACGGATTCGTGTTAACTCGTAAAAATCTCATTTGTTAGTAAAAATTAGTAATAATTTATGATCGAGATTATCTAAATCTGTTAACCATCTCTTCATACAATGTTCCCTCAGATGGCTGGTTACGAAGCACAAATTCACGCAAAAGATTAGGTGGTCAATCATTCCGAGGTTAATTCAATCACGTCGCGAACCATCACGTATTTAACACAAAACTGACTTGGGGCTTTTAGAAGTAAAGTGATTGCTTCTTGAATGATTTCCCGTTGCCTTCTGCAGCCTCTGCGGTAGTCGCTTCTTACGAGCCGCGTATGTTCGGTCGGTCTATTCCCATATTAATCTGGAACCAAATTATACGGGAAGCTTTGACTGTAATTATGTGATCTCTAAACCGCTTATAATATTAGAATAGACCTTTCTGGTATCATGTTTGTCTCAATTGTCTCAATACCTAATGACCTTGCAATTTCTTATTGTTATTGTCTCAATTTCCCTCAATATTTCTTATTATTGTTGCGTTGAGATATTACCCTTGATTGTCCTTAACACTTTTTGCGCTAAGACATACTGCTGACCTATTCTTCCCATAACATTCGTGCCTTGTTTTTGCGCTTCGAATTTTTACTACTTTTAAAAATAAGAATGCCGCTTTTTCCCACTTGTCATGATTAGCTAACACGATGTAGAAGCTGCCTATTCTAACAATTTTCTTTGTGTAGAATAGATTTACACTTTATAAGCACAATGCTGTTTACAACTCCGTTGAAAAGCTTTTTTCCCCGCTCACGAATTCTGATTTTTTATTTTTAGCAGAATAGTTGACGTCAAACTCTTCGTGCACACAACACATTCCTCAAATAGAATCAAGATTTACTGTGACGTCATATAGTATTATATTTTAAGATTAGTTGTTATTTGTTACTTTTTCTTCCTCTGCAAGGGAGTGCAAAGTTAGAAAAAATATACACTCCCAATAAAATACATAACACAATTGTTATATTGGACTACATAAAGTGCAATAAATAATAAGGTTATACAATAACATTTTAAAGAGTTCATCATTATTATAGTAATTGTCCTATACAAAATACATATCATATCGACACCGCCATTTTGTATATTGTTGGAAATTTCATTTCTGCACCAGTGCACCTTCAAATATATATTTATAAAAACAATGTTGTAATCAGAGTATGTAACATTTATTTACTGTAGCCTATAGTATTATTTCTCTCTCACAGTCCATTGCCTAACGGCAGAGCCATGGCATATAACTAAACTACTTTTGTGTGTATGCCATATTTTCTTGGAGATAATTTTCGTTTCTGAGGGATCTCCTTAACCAGTGACTGTTAAAGCCGCGTACTAACCATTGGTCCAGGCCTTCGGGCCGGGAGCGTCGCGGGTAAATCCCTTGTGTTAGTACACGGCCCACGAGCCGCGCCAGAACCGTCGGATTTTCTTGATTTACGCCACGGTCCAAACCCGTCATAAAATCCGTGGTCGCGTACTAACTAGCGGTTTAGATCCGTCGGACCGTCGGGTTTGGATCGATAGTTAGTACAGACCGTCGAGCCGCTCCAAGACCGTCGGGTCTGGCGCGCGGGATAAAACCGTCATCGCGCACCAACACGAGGGTTTGGAACGACAGTCTTGGAGCGGCGTGTTCAGTTAGTACGCTCGACGAGCCGCGCTAAAGCAGTTCTCTCCCCCACCCCACTCCAGACCCGTTCTCTCTCCCACCCCGCTCCAGACCCGTCATGGGTGTACTAATTAGTGGTTTAAACCCGCCGATCTGTCGCTCCAGACTGTCGATTCACCAGTTGGTACGCAGGATTTTCTCGTCACAGACAAAACCGTTGGACTTTCGCAAATCCGAAATTCCAACGCTCCAAATGCCGCAGTTTCCTGCGAGAACCCGGTGTCAAAATAGACCTATCTAAATTTTTCGTATAATTATTTATTTATGTATTTATTACTTTTATTATGTTATATTAATTTTAATAACTATTTAAATACAAAGCATATATTGACACTTTTAATATTATTATAGGCCTACTGTATTAATAATTATACTGCATGAATTAAACCTACAATTTTGCCTGCAGTGTTTGACTAAATAGTGACATTTCTCACTATAGAATGTAGATATATGCATATAGTTTGTACTTTGTTTTGGTCTACAAGTAGGCCTATGGGCACTTCAATCACTGGAGAAGGCAATAAAAACAACCTCAGATTCCCTATATTAATTTTCATTAATCTATTTTCACTCATGACATTCGCTCATGCTAGTTTCCATTCTTTTAGTTCCTGCTGTTTGCGATTTTATTCTTTCTTATTAGTTCATGATTAATCTTACCTTTGTCTTTTGTTATCGCAAGCGAAGATACACGATCAACCTTCAATCTTGCAGGCGCCGATACATACATTCGTGCACATTGGTACCAAGGATATTTAGTCCACTGGTCTGACAATCGTTCCCACGCTACTAGCCATCACTCGAGTCTGAGGAAAACACGTTTTAATCGATTGGTGTGCTCCTGTGAGCTAGATAGTGAGGTATTTATTACTTCGGTCAAATTATGTTATAAGTAAGTTAATTTTGAAAACGTGACAGAAAGAGCAGTGCTTTATTAAAACCCATGACTGGGCCCCAAGGCTACGAGCTTATTTGGGCCCCTCGACACCCCCCCTTCCGCGAATCCCATTCTCTTCTTTCAATACAATACAATGTTTCCGGTTCCTCACTCGAAGACGATGTCAGAGACGTCTCATGCAGACTATGCAACTGTAAGCAGATCTATATAACTAGAACACACTTGAAAATGCATGGACCGAAGAGAAAGCGGGATCAATAATATAAATAATATTGATTGCATTAATGAATACGTATTTACCCACTGAATGATTTGCATCAAAAACACTCATAAATCCCTTGAAGGATTTGCACGTCTGTTGGTA